>WOUH02000041.1:7570225-7592835 GCA_009936405.2 Stevia rebaudiana | reverse complement strand
AGATAAATATTTAATTAGATAATAACAAATTTAAATGATTTTGAAATTTAAATATATTTTATAATTTAAAATAGAATCAGAAGTATAAAAGAATTCAAATTGTTAATTTAGTAAGTTAATTTAAATAACTAAAGAACTCTTATAATTTAAAAAGGAATAAGAAGTATAAAACAATTCAAATTGTTAATTTATTTAATTTAAATAATTAAAGGATTCTTGAAAAATTGAGATAATGCCACATGGCATTTATTTTACTCTTTTATTAGAGGTAGAAGATTATGCTTTAAAAAAACAAAATAGAATTTTTTGGACCTGTGGAGCTGCTTTGAATACTCGAAACTGCTTATTAAGATTTTCATCAAGCTCAAGAATGGCAGCTACATTACCACACCTGAAGTACAAATTCAAATAATATATTATTACCAGAGGCGACAAATGTAAAAAAGACGTTGATATTTTAAAAAAATAATACAAAAAATGTATCGACAAAGAGAAAGATAGTCGCCGTAAGTCCATCTTAATGCATACAATCACCTAAATTTGTTTCATTCAAGATTTGATTTTTTTATTAAAATTCGTAACGTAAGCAGCGACATTAGTAATTAATTAGTAAAGACAAATACTGATTAAACAAAGAGAAAAAGTTAATTAATCTGGATTAAAAAATTTACCTGTAACAATAATTTGGAGCTGACCAAACTGTTACTATTTGGTTATTGAACATCCATTTAAAACCTTCCATTACTAATTGATGTGCTCGACAAATATAATCAATGTTATTAGTGTGATTAAAAGATGTAACAACACTGCCACCAAACAAAAAACCAGCACCGCGAGGACTCAAACCCCATCCATCCACGATGTCCTCTGGATCGGACCATAAAAGATCACACATTGCACCATCATGAGGTACTTCTTGCTTTCGGTCAATTGTCCGAATCTGGAAAATCAAATTTTGTTATTAATAAATGAATTAAATTTGTATATATCCTGCTAAAAGTTAAAAGTTTCAAAATTATCATATTTACTATTAAAAAACAATAGGGAAAATGGTACAGAAATGTAATCAAGTTTGTCAACTGCTCCAATTAAATCACTCAAACTTTTTTTCTCTTTAAAGTCACTCAACTTTCACTAAGTATTCCAATCATATGTAATTTTTTAAAAATTGTTTATATTTTTTAAAATTAATTAGGGTAAATGAAACATATATGAATCTAGATTTAAAATAAGTGAAAACTTGTTTACAATTAATCTGAATTTTGAGGCAATTGTGAAAAAAAAAACAAGTTCTTGAAATAACGACAAAGTCTCATAATTGTAAAATTTAAGTCATATTATAAATAAATATTCATTAATTAGTAACAAATATTCAATATATTTAATTTGCCTAAATCAATTTAAAAAAATATATATATTTAATAAAAAATTACATAGAATTGAAACACTCTGTGAAAGTTGAGTGACTTTAGAGGGACTAAAATACTTTGACCGACTTAATTGGAACACTTTGGAAAGTTGGCTACATTTCTACAAACAAAACAATATTTACCCATTTCCTAGTAATTAATTAAAATCAGTTGATTAAAAGTTAAAACATAAACGTCTTATTTTAACAAAGTGAAAAACAACATTATTCCAGTGATTCATTTCAACAGATAGTGAAACATAATGTTTTAAGTATTGTGTGTATTTTATTTATCATGGCGATTAGAAAGGGTAAATATGATATGTTTAGGGTTTTGAAAGTTAAATATGATGTGTATGATCTGAAATAATATTAGAGTAGAGGGTTTGAAATAAAATGTTACAAAGAATACTGAAATAGTTTCTTCAAACCTGATCTAATGTGTTGATGTTAGGAGAGAGACCACCATGAACTGAAAATATTTTGTTCTCAATGAGAGCAGACAAACTGTAAAAATGTCAAAACTCAGGTGATGCAAACCTTAACATTAATCAAATCAAATCGTGAATCCAGCTTAAATAAAAACCCTAATTTTCTAACTGTTAATTTTAATCCTTTTAAACCTGAAACAGGTGTGTTTCAATTTTCAAAAGAAAGTGAAAGTTGAAGGGTAATTTGTAAGAGTTTAATTAATTAGTGTTTAATTGAAACAGTCGGTCGTCGATCTTTTGAGATCAATATTGTGTTTGTGTTTAATCTTTGGGCCTGATTTCCATCACTAACGTGCATAAGTATTTTCCGTTCATTGTCAAAGATAATGGAAAATAATAAGAAAAAAACAAAAAATAAAAAATAGCAAACCTTAGGTAATCAAATATATCAGTACAATATCTCCAAACATTGACAGAACCATACTTCCTCAAGCACTCATCATAGAATCCATATACCTAACATATGGATTATCAATAAGCTCTCAAAAAATAATATATTAATCGAACAATTATTTAAAATAGGATACCTGTGTGATCTGGCGGCTCTCATGGTTTCCCCTAATCAGTGTTATCCGATCAGGATATCTTACCTAATTACAGCAGTGCTTTATTAAAAAACAGAAAAATATAAATAGAATTTGAAATAATAAATTTTTCTTCAAATATTGAAAATAATACATTAATACTATTAGTCAAACATAATCTAAGTCCCATCACCAATAACCACGTCCTATTATATCTCTCACAAAATCATTTTTAACTTTTTGCATTGGTTGTGTGAGAGATATTGAGAGGTGGTTACTGATTAGTAGCAGTTGATGGATGAATACGAATATTAGTATTTTACTATTATTTAATAAATCTGCTAAACATGCCCCTTAGGCCTATGGTTAACAACTTATTTATGTGTATCTTTTTTCTAACAATGAGACATTATCAACCCACTTAAGGTTATGGTAAACTATATATTTACGTATATATTAAAAAACTACCAAAAAGGGGAGTGAACCATAGCCTAATCCTAAAAAGCTAAGGTTTGCAACAAAAAATTATTATAAAATTAAGATAAAAAAAAAGGTGTTCTGTTATAAAATACTTTTTGTATGTGATGTAAACAAATTGTGTAAAATGTCAGTACTACAGTTGCACAAAAAGAGAAAAATAATCAAGTCATTATAACAAAAACTATAAGTAAGTGCGTTTAAATATAAAACTTACTGAAAGAAAATATACCTACTACCCGGAAACAATAATTAAATAACTAACCAAACACCTGTACAACTATATACTATGTAAAATAAGATTGTATAACAAGCATTCTAATTTCTAAACTCTATGCTGACTGCATTTGCTTAATTTGTTATTTGTATCAAACAATTTTATGAGTATATAAAATTTACCTTCAGGGCAAGTAAAAGCAAAAAGGTCTCTACAGAGTAAAACCCTCTATCCACAAAATCTCCAAGAAACAAGTAGTTAGTCTTTGGGCAATCACCACCTACTTTAAATAATTCTTTCATGTCATAAAACTGCCCATGGATGTCGCCACATATCTGTACAACAAAAAAAGAATTGCCAATATTTACAAAATTAAAAAACTAAAAGTTACCTTGAGAAGGAAAGATTAAAAAAACAACAGGGTTACACAAGTGGTAATAACAAGTAAGTTATAAAATTAAACTGCATTGAGAAAAATAACGATATTTTTTTGGTTTAAAGTTAATATGTGAAATTTAAAATAATCTAGACCAACCAGATATTTAAAATCAGGTTGATGCTACAGTATTTTATAATAACAGTATGCTCTTGCATGTATATCTTAACCATCAACAAATTTTTTTTCTAAAACTGAATATTATTATCACTAAAGATACATGAATAAGTACCAAAATAAGTTCAAGTGGAGTTTGTTTGAATATGTTTAGAAGTTCTTAGAAATACTTTTTAGGCTACTTAGGCAAAGAAGAGTTTGTATTTAATCCTCCCCATGTATTTCTAACTGAGATTATTAATAGATTCAAAATTACAAGTTTACTTTAGAATAACAATCTGTTTTCAATAAGCTAATTATGGTTCTCCTATAAGCATCAATTGTTTAACCAAATTAGCAGGACGATTTCTTCCAAGCCTGTACATGAATTCCTAATATCTCTTCTAGAGACAAATCAAGTTATAGTACAAAACACCATTTCCAGAAGCAGTATATGATGTAAACCATGGTTACAGCTAATAAAACCAACGAATCTGCAAACTCCACTCAAATTCCACAGTTAAACAAACCAAATACACACAAAACCCTAAAATCAGCTCCCAAAAATACATAAAAGTATAAAAACCACTAGCAGCTCCCAAAAATCTACGCAGATACATTAAACCACTAGCAACACAAATCGCACATAACAAAACGCATAGAAATCTGCGAACATTAAATCTGGAACAAAATCGATTAAAAAAAGTAAACTTACAGTGACAGGAGCATCGACTCGTTGAACGTTACTTTCTTCGACGAGAATTTCCATGGCTTTCAAGCAGAGAGCCTTGACTTCCGACTCTTTGAGCGGTTCGCAGTTCTTCAACTGCTCGATTTGCCGGTCTAGGTCTGACATAGCTCACCGCAGCACTCCCGTCGTTGATTTTTAGGATTGTTCTCTGCGTTTTTTGTAGCTAAAAATGAAGAGATGTGGACGGAGGGGAGGTGTGCGGTGCCGGCGATATGGTTTCTCCGATCGCCGCTAGTTCATTTTCCGATGAATCTTATATGGTGGTTTGTGTGCTCTCCGATTTGTGTGACTTTTGTACTGACTATATTATCGGGTAGTTTTGTTAAAAGTTAATGACGACTGAGCTAAAAAGTACCAATCTGTAGGACGATTTAGACCCAACCGGAACTAATCTTTTATTTAGAAAACTAGCTTATAACAAGTGTATTACACGGGTTAGTATATATAAAATTGGTTACACTCATGTATTATACAATTGAAGAAATTAATAATAGAAACAATGTTTCTTTAAAAAAAAAAAACTACACCAATTAGACCAGGTAAACCTTTTGTTTTTTCCCTTATACTTAACCCATAAATTGGATATAAATTTAATATTTCCCAACGCATCCACCAAAAACCTTTTTAAAGACTTTCGAGATCCTCGCCTTCTAAATGCATCAAAGGGTCGAGAAGAAAATAGCCAAAAACAAAATTACCATCTGGCCATGAATTTACCACGTCCAGAAGCTCTCGAGATGAAACCGCCCCGAAGGTAGGACATTTACACCAACCTTTCACCATCAACCAAACTTCTTTGGCAAATTGACAACCCAAAAGAATGTGATTTGTTGTTTCCTCTGATCCTAAACACCAGGCGCTAGCCGGTTCAACTGGTATACCACGACGAATTAACCCATCTTTAGAAGCATTTCGATTTTTTGCCGCCCTCCACACAAACAGATATAGATTATGAAATGATGTTTTTTTTTCTCAAAACGTGTATTAAGAATGAAAAAAAATGTACTTACGTAGGGTTCCTTAAACATGTATTTGGCAATAATCATAAGCCTAAAACATTAACCTTTTTTTAGTGTTCGGACGAAGAAGATTTTACTCTGTACTGTGTTTTTTGAACAACATTTGTGTAATGTTCTATGTTATTTGTAACAATAGTCTTTTGAATCCAAAAGAAGAAAGCAAGTTTGCATAAACACAAACAACGTACAAAAACTTTGTAGATCAAGTAGTACAATGTGAAAGAGAACATTTTCATACATTCTAACATCTTATTCCAAAACTATTGCTTTTTTAATAACTTTAAGTCTTCAAAATTCAATATAATAATCATACCACATCGCACTATCACTCTCACTTTCATTTGTAAATTTGTATCTAGCAAAGTTAAAATCCAAAAACTAATTAGGAAAAATTACACTGAAAATAATATAAACTTTACTATTACATGGATTGCATTAAAAAAAGGGGCATTTAAAATGTTCCTTAAACATATAGATCTACCCCCCAATAAAATAATATTCAATGACCACTAGTGAAATATTATTATTTACATAATCATAAAAGATAAAACCTTTGCATCTTTCCCTCACAACAACATTCTTATTCACAAAACCGCATATTTTTAACAAAACAATTTATAAAGTTTGATCTCCTAAAGCAGCCATTGATGAACGATTCAAACGAAGCAAATTTCTAGAAGATCTCACGTTCTTAAGTGTCATCATTAACTTCTGTCTTTCTCCTTCAACTTCTGCAAATTGTAAGCTTAATTGAGAGTATCGATCATGCATTTCCTTAAGTTCATTTTCAACATTGAAATATTTTCCTTTTATTTCCAACATGTCTTTGATCAACTCATTGATGTCTCTAAAGCTCTTAAACACCGCCTCTTCGTCACTATGTTGTTTAAGAAAAGAACTGACAACAAATCACATGATTATTTGTTTGTAACCAAACAAAAATAAACAATTGGATAAACTTGTACAAAATAAACAATTGGATAAACTATACTTTTCTAATTTCATCAACCATCTTTAAATTAGGTTACCAATTTAGCAGTCAAACTCATTTTAAAAGATTCTGACTAGTTAAGTCATATAAAAAATAAAATACCAGTTCATTTAAAAATCTGATTTTTTTTTCATTTTATATAAAATTATGTTACAATATTAAATCAAATGACATACACTAAAATGACAAATGTCATTTTAAGTTGGCAATTTCTGAAAAATCAGCAAAAAAACGTCTTTTATTTCTACAATCGGTAAACATGCAACTTATTGGTTTTTATCTTTCTGCATGATTTAAAGTTGGTTGGAAAAATAAGAGAAAAATGTAAATTTGTTTATATTTTGTACGGTTTGCTAAGGGTATACAGGTAATTTACTTTACCCTTTAATAACTACCAAGGTTGAAGCTACTATCAAGTTAGTTATCAACTCATTACTTGGTGGTTTGTCCAAACGGTTAAAAATCAAAATTTAATACTAATGTTTGCAACTTGATATATTAATAAGATAATTACATATTTGGTAAAGAATATATATATATATATACCTTTGGAATTGGAAGCTTGATTTCTTTTTTGTCCTTAGTGTTTCTGCAAGCTCAATTTCCAAAGCAAGAACCCGTTCTAATGCGTTTCCGCTTCCCGAAAAGTCAACAAAATTCGGGTATATGTTTACTAACTCCTCATTGGCCTTTAATTGAAAATTAATTATAAGAAAAATAATTATAATAAAAAAATAAAGATATCAGCATTTTATGAGTAAAATGCATATACCTGGTCTAATTGTGCAAGTTCTCGCTGTAAATCTTGGAAACTCGGGTCATAATTAGTCAATGGAAGACGTGAATTATCGTTTTTCATCTTTTCCAACTACCATAAGATAAAAATGATGAACTTGGATTATGATTAAAGTATAATACAGAAATAAAAAAAATTTAAAAATAAAATAACAATTCAATTACTTACCTCTTCATCAAGTTGCTCCATGCAAGATATTAAATGTTGAGTTCTGAATTGATCATTGACAACCGTTAGTTGTTTCGAATCATTAACCGAATTTTCTTCATCTATGTATGCACGTTCTATAAGTCCCTGTTTAAACAGATAGATATATAGTGGATAAATATAAATGATAATCAAAATCATTTAAACCCAAATTTTAATTAACAATCATGTTTAGAATGTTTCCGTTTAAATTTTCTTGGCATGTTTTACTAACTTGTAAGATTTTATACATTTATGTGCTGAATTATAAAAGAAAGTACGAAACGACTTTAAAATCTGTATTATCGGCAACAAGAACGTTTGAAAATGACGAAATATAAATATTTCAACTCACTTAGATCAAATTTTAAAGGGTGTTTGAATTTGTGTTTTGAAAGTGATTGTTTTACAAAAATTATCATAATCAATTGTTATGTAACTGTAGACAATATAAAAAATTTCAATCATTTAAGAAAACCAATAGACAATATTAAATTTCATTCTTGTGAAATATGTTTATCCAAACACTAGAAACGGATTAATAAGAAACTTAAATCCAAACACCTCAAAGAAATTATTAAATGAAATATAATCTGAAATTGAAGGTTTTTTTAGTTGCTTATTATTTAATTTTGAAATATTAATTCAAACCTGGATTTCCTGCCCATTAACTGAACCATTTTCTTCTTTCTGAACAAGTTTTTCTCGAATCAAAGAAAGTTCATCTGCAATTACTGATTTTTCATCCACACTTTCTTGTAATAAACAAACAAGTTTTTCTTTTTCTTCCTTACAACATTCAAGGCTCAAAACAGCACATTCCAATTCCGCCTTTAACCGATCATAATCCGGTTTGTCAGAAATTACGTTTTCACCCTCCGCTTCCAGTTCTTGAATTCTCCTCAACTGAGAAGCTTCAGATTTCTTCCTACTTTCAATTTCATCAAGAGCATCTTGTAATTTAAACAACATTTCTTCATTATGCCTTTTTGAAACAGAAAGTTGTTGCTTTAATTCTTGAATTTTCGTTTGATATTGTTCTTTAACAAACACCATTCTCAATGACTCCGTTGGCCCTTCGGGATCTTTTTCTTTTTTCTCGTGTGCTACATCAGCATTATCTTTAAACTCCTTTAAGTAAATCGATAAGTTCTTGAATTCTTCAGTTTTCAATTTTTGTTCTGAGAGATTGTTTGTAAGTTGGTTGCATTTATTCTGTAACATGATTAATTCATCGTTTTGTTCTTCCAAATTCGCTTTAAGTACTAATAACAATGTATCTTCCATGAGGGCATTTTTGTAATTTTCTTCAGTCAATTTGGTATAATCCTCTAACTTCAATTCAAGAGATTCAACCTTTATTGCTAGATTTTTGTTAATTTCAGTAATACAAACAAGCTCTGACTTTGACTTGGTCAACATTTCTTCCAGTTGACTCACAACTGTTTTATTTTCAGCATCTTTAGCAACAGAAGCCTCATGTAGGTCAAATCTAAGAGACTCAAGTTCCATTTTTAAATTTTTATTTTCTTCAACATAACGGGAAACCTCTTCGTTTGACTCGGTCAACGACTCTTTCAATTGAAGAACATTGGATTCAACATTTTTAGCAACAGAAACCTCCAATCTAACAGATTCAAGTTCCAATCTAAGATACTCAAGTTCCATCTTTAAATTTTTATTTTCTTCAACATAACGGGAGACCTCTTCGTTTGACTCGGTCAACGACTCTTTCAATTGATGAACATTGGATTCAACATTTTTAGCAACAGAAACCTCCAATCTAAGAGACTCAAGTTCCATTTTTAAATTTTTATTTTCTTCAACATAACGGGAAACCTCTTCATTTGACTCGGTCAACGACTCTGTCAGTTGAAGAATATTGGATTCAACATTCTTAGCAACAGAAACCTGCAATCTAACAGATTCAAGTTCCAATCTAAGAGACTCAAGTTCCATTTTTAAATTTCTATTTTCCTCAACATAACGGGAAACCTCTTCGTTTGACTCGGTCAACGACTCTGTCAGTTGAAGAACATTAGATTCAACATTTTTAGCAACAGAAACCTCCAATCTAACAGATTCAAGTTCCAATCTAAGAGACTCAAGTTCCATTTTTAAATTTATATTTTCTTCAACATAACAGGAGACTTCTTCCTTTGACTTGGTCAACAACTCTGTCAGTTGAAGAACATTGGATTCAACATTTTTAGCAACAGAAACCTCCAATCTAACAGATTCAAGTTCCGTCGCTAACTTTGTATTTTCTTCAATACAACCCTTCAATCTTGACTCAAGTTTCATTTCAAGTTCCTTTGACTTAGTCAACATATCTTTCAACTCAAGAGCATGCGCGAAAGTTGTTTCATACTCTGCATTGCGAGCCTCTAACTTTAATCTAGAAGATTCAACTTCATTGGATATATTTATGTTTTCTTCAATGTAACGCGCTTCATTTTCGAGACACTTATTCAATCGAGCCTCTGTTTCATGAAACTTAATCTGTAATAATTTCATCAAATTTTCGTTTTCTTTCTCAATATCAAGATTCTTTTTTTCTATCTCTCCAAGTTCCTCAATCCGAGTCTCATACTGAGATTTAACATATATAAGTTTCAAATCTTCACAAATCATAACTTCTTGCATCTTTTCTAACCTTTGACTTTCAAGTTCATAAGCCTCTAATTTGATTTTCATAACTCTTTCAACATCCAACCATTCTTTGACCTCTTCATGCTTATTCTCCACACAAATAATCAAATCTTGATTTTCTTTTTCCAATTCAGATATTATCAGCTTACTTTTTTCAAATTCTTTTTCCAACTCTATGATTTGTTTATGAAAATTTTTATCTTCTGATAAAATGTTTTGCAGCTCAAGTTCCAAAGAAGAAAGGTAGTTTAACATCACTTCACTGTTCTGCATGTGTTTTTCCCCCGATTCCAAACTATTTCTAAACATTTTAGCGACGGAATCAATTTGCAATTGAAGTTTTTCAAAAGACGAATATGGGATTTTTGTTTTCGAAACTGTTTCATGTAAACTGTTCTTAAACTTCATCTTCACATCGTCAATTTCTGATCTTAGGGTTTCTAATTCCTTCTGAAGATTCTGTTTATCATTAACTTCTACTTCTAGAAGCTTCTCAAGCTCCAGTTTTTCAGCATAAACGACTTCGTGTTTGCCTTTATAAACTCTATAATCCATGAGCAATGCTTCACATTCAGTAATCTTTTCCATTAAAAGAAAATTCTCGTTTGAAAGATTTCCCAAATCCGATTCCAACATTTGATTTTGCAGCTGCAAATCATTGCATTTTGCAAGATAATACTCGTTTTCTTGAAATAAAACGTCCCGCGATTGGGTTAAAAACTGTAACTTTTCACCCGACTCGTGTAACTTTTCATTCATTTTTCTTAAGTAATCACGCGCTTCATATAATGTTTCCACAAGTGTTTCAGAGTACACGTGTAACTGCAAATTTTCACAGCACATTTCACCGAGTTCTTCTTCGACTTTTTTGTAAATGTTTTCTTGTATGCTCAACGATTTCTTTAAGTCATCTGATAAATGTTGACACGACAGTTGTGAAGTGTCAGCAAAAGCTTCTTTAATGACAGTTTGATTAGTTTCAAACATTGACAAAACCTGAAACGAAAGCATGTCGAGATCTTTTTGCAACTGACTGACCGCGATTGAGTAGTTTAAACGAGCACGTTTGAGTGCTGATTCTGAACCCGTCACCCGTTTTTGAAGCTCGTTATTAACCGAACTCAAATCATTCATTTCCTTTTTAAGGTCACCCAAAATCCGTTTCTGATTTTCTTCAAGCTCACGTATAAGTGACTCGTAGTAACACTCCATTTGATCCATTTTCTTTACAAGATTTTCATTTTCAGCTTTGGAATCTTGCAAGGGTAAATTTGGTATTTCACCAATTGTTCCATTTTTAAGATCTTGAACTGTACTGAGTAACATCTCAAAATCTGACTGTAAAAGACCCACATCAGACTCACGAAAACCAACCAAAATCTTTTCTTGAATTTCAATAATTTTTTTCTCTACAAGCAAGACCCCATTGTTGACTTTCTTATCATGTTCTGGTTTTATTAATTCTTTTTCCATAAACTCTGAGCTTGATTTAATATCTTTCAAATTTTGAACATCATGTTGTAACTTTGAACATTCTGATTTTAAGAAGTTGACCTGTTTGACCAAATCTTGACCTGAAGCAATCTCAGTGGTGAGTTGTTGTGCAAACTTTTGTGTTTCGGTTCCCATTTCAGTAGCCTGAGTCTGCAAAGCAGTTAATTCTTGCTTTAACTCAGAAATTGATGACTCAGCAACTGCCAAGCTGGCCCTAAGCTTAATATTGTCTTCATAAACATTTGCCACATCATCGTCCAACTTGGCAAAATCTGAACCACCCGTTTTCTCTGCTGATGAATCATTCTTGTCAGCAAAGTAATTATCTGATGCGGTTGATGACTCATCACATGTAACTTGTGAATCTGAATATTCTCCATGCATATTTGTTTCTTCTCTATGTTGTATTCGTGTTCTCGCCTATTTAAAAATTAAACAAATAAAAATAGGAAACAATTCAACAAAATTTAAATGCCCCCAAATTTCAAGATTCTTCTTACTCATAATTTTAAATATTTAGTTAAACCTGTTAAGATTATTGCCCACATTTCTATCCCAAAATCAATGTTCATTTAAAAAAATGGATATTAATAATTAATAAATTACTAATATTCTCATTTGACCCTTACTTACTATCCTCATTAAATCTTGCAGGTCTTCCAAGTCAACTGTTGTTTAAAATGCATTAAACTTATAATTGGCATTCTGCTAAATGCCAATTAAAATATGCATAAATTAGATATCACAAACATTTTTTGATTTGTGAACAACAATTTTGAGATGGAAGAAATCATATTCGCCAGTAAAGTGTGTTTTAACCTTATTAACCAGATCATCAGGTATCTGCAACTCAGAAGATGATGAGTTCGCAGTAGTATTTTCAGTCTCTTTATTTACATTATTGCCACTCTGCAAGCCTTTATCCCTTTGCTGCTCAAATTCCCTGTGTTACATAATTAAATCACTTAATAATAGGACCCTTAATCATAATCAATATTTCAACAACAGATAATTAATTAATACCTGAATCCAGTTTTAGCGGTCAGCAGCTGAACTGTAGCCTGAAAACAAAATATAAATAAAAAACCAAGACCAAACAAAAAAATATTTAAAGTAATTTTTTGTAAATGATTAGAATTTCTAACATGCAAAATGGTTCCATGATCGGATCCTTGAAGTGGGAGAGCAACAATGGACGGCTGTGATGCATCGGCATAATCAGCAAGATTGATTGTAGCCTCACCGAGGATGCTAGACCGTGAAGTACCCTTTGGAAAACAACTTTTTTAGAAAATTATAGTTAAATAATAACTGCAATTAAATATGAACAAGTGGTGTTTAGATGCATGTTTTCTAAGTTATTATGTGATGCTCAACAGTTGTAACAAGTGTGATTGAATGTTCTTTGAAAGTAAAAATTATTACTTCCGAAAGTAATAGATAAAGGGGACGGATGATTTTGTTAGGAAACTAAAATCTTTAATCAATTTTTTTCTATAAAACTAATTATTTGACCTCAAAAAATGTGGAAGTAGGTTGTGACACATTAGAAAATAATTGTAATAATATAACAGATTTCAAAACACACATATAGCACAAATGACAAAATCAGCATAATCATATACATAAAAACTCAAAAGTTTGGAAAATTAGTGATAATATGGCGAATTTTATAGATTATATATATTAATAAAGAGAATCTTACCATCCCAACAACAACTTTGTAGAGTTTATCATCATATTGTTTGGTTTTAGAATCCAAAAGAAGCCTTGTGGTTTCATAAATGGGGTCCGCCCATTTACACGACCCGCTTCTTACATTTGCTTTGCTAGTCTTTGCAGTAGCCTTCCCGGTTTCAGTAGGAATAAAAGAAATAAATAATTTTTCCCAACCATTTTGTGGTATCTGAAACATAAACATTTTCATAATATTTTTATCTTTCAGTAATATATTAACCATCCTAACAAGCAACATAACTCTTAACATTCAACAAACCAAATAAGAATAATTATATATATTTAAGGTCTTTTAACAATTTCTTGGTTACTCCACATTTTTTTTTTTATAAATTTACTTTCGACAAGAAGTAAACAAAACTAAAATGTGGGTAAAATTATAACTGAAAGTTAGCGGTCATTATGTTGAATATAATGTCTTGATCTCTTATCAAAAATTTTAAAATGAAACGACAAATATACATCTACCTATATCAAAAGGGTAAAAGTGGAATTCAATTTTAAATGTTATTCTCTTAGTGTGCCAAAACTTGCTAATTTAGGACAATCTATGACACAACTTTTATAGCAATATTAAAGTGCCACAAAAAAAAAACGGATTAAAAGGAGATAAACGGAGGAATTTACATGTGTCGCGTGAAACTGTAGTCGGAAAACAACTTTTACTTTAGCTTTCTCAATTTTCCATTTGGTGACCCTTGACATTATTGCATAAACCCAAAATATACAAAACCTGCACATTGTTGGATTCACCAAAACAAATCAAAATTATTGCACAAAATATACTATAGACTTTAGAACTAACGAGGTGTTTATGATTGCTTACTAAACATGATCATCGCTTAATATAGAGCAACTTATTTCAACAACAACTAAAAGGATACATGATGGCACAATAGGGAACAAGTAAAACAACATATGTATTATAAACTTATTTCCCTTACAAATAATCAAATAAATGGTTTAAATAAGGAATTTCAAACACCTGTATACTTATTAAAGGAAAACTTAATAATCAGGTAGTGGTTCAAGCTAAATGTCATCTGATTTGACACAATACCAAATTGCCAACTCATTTTATAGTTTAAAATGGTAAATTGAGTACATTGAAACTAAATCTTTCATTAATATTCCCAATGGCCCCGTTTGGTTCACGGAATCTGATGCAATTGGAATCTGAAAAGATTACATCATATAGCATGTTTGGTTCACAAAGGAACTTTCCATAAATCTAAATCTAAATAAAAACAAATTATTCGACAAATTTCCATTAGAAATGGAGTGTAAAGTAAAGCAGAACTCATACAATAAATCGAATTGTGGTGCTACAGAAAACATGAGGAGTTCTATATATTGGAATTTTTTGAGATTAAACAAATTCATTGCAGATTCAGGATGAACATTGCAACTTCAGCAACAAGCTACATAATTCAGAAACCAATCTTATAATGGCAAGAAATCAATATACTTGGAATCGTAATCAAATAAAATGTGATTATACAATCGTTCAGATTTGCCTATATGGCGCGATATATTATATAACCCATCAGTCGCCGGAAAAATCAAGCCTGAAGATGAAAATGATGAAAATCGAACCTGCAAAATGATGAGGATCCAAACCTAATGTTGTCGAGATGTGTATCTCGTTCTCATTTGTCTTGATTTGTCTTTATTAATCTCGGATCTGTGATAGTTGAAGAAGGTAGAGTTCGAGTGGGAGAGTTGAGTAGGGAAGGAAGAACAGATGAACGAGGTTAGGTCGGAGGTTAGATTGTCATGATGAAAAACTATATATTAAGTTGCCTTTTGTTTTTATTGGATTCAAATTAAATTTGATATCTTTTAAAAATCTTGACATGCCCTCCAAATAATACAATTTCACACCCACTTTTGCATTTGATTAACAAATTATATAATTTCACCCATTTATCTATATTTATATCTATCTATGGTAAATATAATTTAAAGACACTTATCATCATTCTAGCTTATTATTTTCTTTAGTTTCATGTCTCTCTCTTCTAATTAATGTATTATATTAATTTTATAATTATGAAGATAATAAATAATATATTCATCAAATATATGAATTTATTATTATGTTTATGAATAAACTTATTTTCTTTATTCTAAATCCATAATCTTGTTATCTAAATATCAAGATTTAACTATATTCATTAAAATATTAAACAAATGAAAGAATAATTATACAAACTATTTTTATAACAGTATCAAAATATGTAATGTGGTTGGATAGTTTGATTATTAAAATATAATATATAAAATAATTTACAAATGCACACTTGAAAACATACTTTAAATTTCACGACATCATGTGTTAACATATTAAATTGCATTTTATTCACGTGTATAACACATAACTTTTTTCAACTAATGAAATACATGATCTTTTTAAAGTCAAAACTTTTTTTTTATCATGTATGTATACAACATTATTTTTATTCAACCCATATAATATGCTGGATCCTAACCTTAGTGCACTCATAAATAAATTTGTTCACCAACCCTAATGTCGTGAGGCTATTTATGTGGACTTTTTGGATTTGTCAATATGATTATTTTATTTATTAATTGATTATGTTCTCTGGTGAAAGATGATAGAAACAAAAAGAAAGAAAAAGAAGTTTTTTAAATCGAAAAGTTTGAATTGTACTTTTCAGAAAGTACCAGAGAATGGTATAACGAGTAAAAGTCATGTAAAAAATGTACGTTTGGCACTACCGTTTTTCCAAATAGATTTAATCTTTCCCGACACACACGATCAATACCAATTATAGATAATCGGCTGGGCTCACACAATTGTATAATCACAATTGTTTTTTGAGATCAAACACACAAACACTTCATGGTAATACTAAGAGAGAACTATGGGAATATGGGATACAATGTATAAATTAACGTTATACAACTCATGGATATTTATACCCGTATGTTTTGACGGTTAAGAAGACAAACGTCACAACAATTACATGGCATAAATAACTAAGTTATAAGTTATAACTGTCACATTACCCACCTTATCCGCTACCGCTACTAACAGTGAAACCTTAGACTATAATTCGTTACCTTAAAACACATACATAAACTTATGCAATTTACAATTGATGTCAATGTTTATTTTTCAACCGTGGGTTTGTAGGAGTTCGAATCCTACAAGGTGCATGATCTAGACTTGTGGTGATTTTATCTAAGAAAATCTAAGTGATGTTAAAAAACAAAATTAACATCATGACAGTATAAACGTGTTTAAAACGACTATGAAAGTCATGTTTATATAATCCAATCATTACTTACATGAAAGAATAAAGAATTAAGACCCCATTCCCCACAAACAATACCACAAAACTCACTTTAACATCTTGTACTCTCATCAAATTTACAACTTTACCCTAATTTAAATTCCTTTTTATGTGAATCATTATGATTCTTGTAAAGAAGACCAACAAGATTTACAGTGAAGAAATATCTTCAAGATTTGATGCACAAGTGGTATCTGAAGCTGCATCATCAATGGTCATATTGAAATGTTCACCATTGAATAATCCATCATCATCACCATTAAAAGAAAGCGCGGGTGATGCATCGGGTGTTACCGCAACAGATGACGATGCAGATTCGGGTTCGTCATCACTTTGAAGGTAAAAATACATGATGCTAGCTGTCAGCATTAGCATCATTTTCGGGTGCACCTGTCAAAACACGCCACATAAGCATTTGAAAAATATATATATAAAAAATTACCATCATATATGTAGATTTGGGTTATGTTTTTGACTTTTCTCTCTCTCTAATTGGTCAAAGGCTATAAAAGATTAAACTAACAAGGAAACTATTCAAACGGGTCGAAGTTATCTGGGATGTAAATTAATTTATGAAAAAAAAATGTTTAGATTTTTAGTTCATTGTAATCACATTGTTCGAGGCAAAAGTACATAATGCTGGCTGAAAGCATACGCGTCATCTTCGGGTTCACCTGTCAAGATACCGCCACATATGAGAAGCTCAAATAGTCAGATTACATGACTTGAACTTAGAGGTGGAAATTTTAACCAATTTACAAACGCGTGTATCAATATTGGTTATGAAATTAATGGGTCAAATGGTTAAGATAGAAAGATTCACTAATAATGAAACGGGTCAAACATGTTGAAAATCATCAGGGAAGTATTCAAATGCATAAAGCTTCATAAACATCTATCTTATAAGTTTAGATTATTATTGTAGTAATAGGATTTTTGAGGCAACTAAAAAAATAATATAAAATAATAATTAATAAAAAAAATAAATAAATAATAGCAATATACCTCCATGATGTCTTCAGGCAACAAAAAGATTGAGCAACCAAGTTTTCGGGCAACACTGATGATATAAGTTGCATTCAATTTCTTCTCTTCATCTATCATCACAAATTCACAATTAAAAATCAAATTTTGAAGCTTCAAACTCATGAAGATGGTGGTTGAAGACACAAAAAAGGATCATTTCTAGTATTGGTCAAAACGGGCTGGGTCGGGTCGACCCGACCCGTTCATTATGTAATACCAACCATATTTAATGTATCAACTTTTCATAAAGGTGTTGGTGGGTCAACCGTCAACAGTCAACACAACCGGCACCACAATTTTTGGCTCATTTTGACCTGTTACTCAACCAGTCAGACCTTCGCATTTTGCCACGTGTAAACAATATGCAAAAGTACATAACTTTATCAAGTTATTGACCTTTTTTATGTAACCTTGAAACTTCGTTTATAGAAGAGAAAGATAAGATTGTGAGACCAAGGGTATTTTAGGAAAACTCATACCAGTTAAACCCCTGGTTACAAGATTCCAATTGACAACTTTGGGTTCCACTGCAGTGAGAAGTTCAAGGAAGAAAATCCCAGTAGAAAGGGTTTTATCCTGCATAAATAATTTACAAAAAATAAAAAAAAAGGTAATTAATTAACAATATAATGGCGATGATAGATAAGTAAACGAGTAACCAAAATTGTTTTTAAAAATAAACCTTATAACTTTCCATTTCTGAAGTTCTTCCTGAACTTTTTACTTTTCGATTCGCCCACTTCAAGATATAATCATCAGTTATCTCATGTGAGCGAGTTCTCAAGTGTTTTAAAAGTTGAATCATATTAAACCTCATCAATTGCCATAGAAAAGCTGAAATGCAAGAAATAGATGTTAATTATGATTACAAAAAGTGTTTCAATTAAGTCACTCAAGTTTAAAAACTGTTCCAATTAAGTCACTCAGTTTTCACGTTTTATTTAAATTATGGGTTTTAACATGATTTTTTTTGCATGATTCTTTTCGTTTCAATAAGAAATTATTTGTTTTCTTTTTTTATGCTAATATGGAGTTGTGACATGGATTTTAGTTTTTTTTTTTTTTTCTCTTTTTTAATATAATTAAGAAATTAACTCGTTTATTTTTTATTTTTTAATAGAGTTACATATATTAGAAATTTCGATTCTAACATCTTATGTTCCATTACTTTCTTGAAACAAACAAAATCTGAAGATGATTCGATTTGAAGGTTAATGGCCCAATTTGGGCAAAAAATGCATCAGTGACCTAATTGGAACACTTTTGAAACTTGATTAATATTATGTGACATTTTCCCTTACAATTTTTTTTTTTTAATTTAGAATACTAATCCAAATCTTTGAATAAAATATTGATTAATAATGGTAAAAACCAAAATTGTATTGAAGGTTTCATGCATAAAATAAAAGATGTTGGACTAGTTTGAATTTTCTTAATCCATTTGTTAATCTCACTCCGGTTTTACTAATTTTTTTTATTTGACCCGTTTGTGATTAAACACGACTCTAATAGACTCATTCATCTTAAAAAAATGAATCAAAATTACCTAGTATGAGTTTCTTGTTTCCTTGTACGATATCATTACCCTGTATGTTAACAAGTGAGAATCTTAAACGTTTTCCAATTCTAACAGCTTGATTACAATTTTCAACTTTCCTAAATGGCATCTTGATTGGTGGTTTAGTTGTTTGCCTCCAGTTAACCGACCCCGGAGAAACTTTATCTAGAATTTCTAGAAGAATCCATCTGCATGAACAAAAGAGTCACATGTAAACACTTCTGAATTTTAGTATACAACAAAAATGGAACATAGTCCTAAATCTAAATGAATAAATAAATAATTTAGTTCACAAATATTACTAAAGATTAAATATCATATTTTAACAAGAATATCTCTTTGTGTCAACTATATAGTAGTGATATTATAATCAAGGTTAAATATTGGTATTATCACAATTTTTTTATTTTTTACAAATTCCAAAGGGTTATGGCTAACAACCATATTATGTTTACTTTATAAGTTATGTAAATATATAGTTAATAATATTCATGAGTTGGTTGATAAACAATGATCTCTAATAACCTTGGTCATAAGAGCTATATTTATCAAATCCCTTAAGTAATTATTATTTTAATAACAGTAAAAATTATATAAAAAAATTATTAACATATTATTAATATATAAAAAATATTATGTAAAAATTATATAAATAAAAACGTATACGTACCCATTTCTGACATCTTCGAACACATTATTAACATATGAAGAAATTCCAAGACTATTAATCCAGAGTCTAAAACATCTCTCTTCCCTTGAAACTTGTTCATCATCTTCAGGCATCATCTCAGCATATGCAACCTTGCTGCTATCATTAGATAGCCCATTCCTACACTTACAATATTTTTATAACTTGAGTATTATTTTTTAAAAGTTAGTTTTCTTTTTTTTGCGTAAAATGTCAACTTACTTTCAGTTGTTCATTTTAGTCATTGTACTTTAATGTGCATGTGAGTTAAAAGATGATGTGTGTCCAATGTGGGTCATTTGGTTTGCGAAAAGCCGCATGTCAGAAATGGTAAATTTATATAAATATGATAAATTTATGTAAAAACATGATAGAGTAATATATAAATTTTTATTTCATGTAAAAAATGAAATCATTGTTTACAAATGACCTAAATGGTACACAACCATCTATTGATGACTCAAATGTACAATAAGTAAAAACAGGACAAATGAAAACACACGTTGGTAATATATGCCAAAAAAATATTAATGTATATATATGTTACAATGTTACATCTCTAACCCCTCTATTATAATCTATTATTAAACTATGTCTAATAATGGTAGTAACACAAAAAATGTTAGAACATAATAGGAAGATAGTCAAACATGAAAGAAGTGAACAATGATTGTGTAAGAAATAAAAGGAGAAAATTAGTTATGATTAATGGTTAGGTGAATATTATTCTTTTGTATTTTAAAATAAGAAAAAAATTGTTAAGCAAAATATTTTAATTATTCACAAAATTCAAAATATGGAGAAAGAGAAAATGTTAAGGTTCAACTGACCCAACCGTTTGACTCACTGAAACATTTACACGGTTTGACACATTGATGAGCCCCGCGTGACCCGCCCATTTTGCTATATATGGCATCTTAATATATGAAAATAGTAAACCTTTCATGGAATAATTGCGCAACAAATGCAAGATTCAAATTAGTTGAGCCGTCAACGATATCTTTTGGAGTCAAATATTTTTTGCATTTCATTTTTTCAGCATGCTCAAGTACCAATGTGGCCCGTTCAACGGGGTCCTGTGTATTAAGTGTCGTTGGGTTGCAGTGTTCTGGTGAAAGCACGTTAAGCAGATAAGCATATGCTTCTCCATCCTACAAATAAATAAATAACTAAATAAATAAATTATCAACGAAAATTATTACCGACACTCTTAGAAAAAAAATATATATATATTAACAAAAATTATTACCTCATAATGTATCTAATTCATAGCAAAAATATGGAAGTAATATAATTTTGTATTTATTTTTATGAAATTATGCATGGAGAAGATATATCAATGTGAATTTAATACGGTTTAGTTTAAAGTGATGGTAAACTAGAAAGTAAAATTTGAACTGAAGGAAACACGCGTTCCAAATAAAAGTTAAAGAAAGTTTTATAAACTTGTGGTGACCAGTATAATATCCAAAGAAGAGTGTGCAATTTCGTCTCGTTTATGTGTAAATGGGTCAGTTTGGGTTGCATTTATTGATAATTGATCAAAGGGGTAAAGTAGTGTAAATATTTATAACCCAAACTGACCCATTTACATGAAATACCTAATTCGATAACATTATTTGACAAGATGTTTCTATTTATTGGTAAACGGGTCAGTTTGGGTTATACAAAGAGTAAAAACAAGTTACCTATTTACCCCTTCTTTTAACTTGTTATTACTTTTTTATTAGATTTTGTGTGTAAATTACTATGATTGTTTTGCAAAAGGGGCTTACCTGCTATTTTATTGTAAATGTGGAGTTTTAGTTTATGTGAAATTTAAAATTGTAAAAAAAATCAATAAAATAAATAAATGGAACCTTTGACACTAATAACATGATTAGCATCACAAAATAAGCAATATGTCATAAAAAGACCTTTGTAACTACAAAATATATGTCAAAATAGTGGTTACCTGTAGATCTGTTGAAAAATTTGTAACAGTTTTTGTGTAACCTGCTTTGCTAAGATGAAAATTCATCCATTTTAGTAACACTTTCTCTGGTGATAATGTTACAAGCTCCTCGATATCCTATAAAAAGGGTAAATATGATTAAACGACACGTTGAATATAAACGTCAAGAAGAAAAAAAAAATTAAAAAATTACTTCATCACTATCCACTAATTCAAGAAGTTGAGGTGTCTTTCTAAGGCTGAGATCTGCCAGTAGTTGAATCTGAGGGCCCACCATCACATCAGCAAGTAATTAACATTATAAATGAAAATTTATTTAAAAAAAGGTATAATTTATAAGATATATAGGACAAAGAACTCACCTTTATAATTTGAGATATTAATCCAAGTACCAAATGAGGCTGTAAATTTGAGGAAGTAAAAGTGAGACTTTATAAACTGAAAGACTCAAATAAGGGGGGTGTTTGGATGTGCATTTAAAGTAATTGTTCAGTTTAGTGTTATGAAAAATATATATCTGGTTTTAAAATTCTGATAATTAATGGTCAAAATAATCAGATTTAAAGGAGTGAAGGAGTTGCTATAAGAAATTGTTTATTCACATAAATTCTAACATTGCTTATTTTATTCTAATTTGGATAAATGAGTCAGGTAACGAGTCAAGATAGGATTCCCTCTAATATAATATAATAAACATATATATATATATATATATTAAGAACCAATATTATGTTGAGAACTGTAAGAACCGTATAAAACACTTGTACATGGTGCATTAATGATTTATTA
>WOUH02000041.1:7536586-7547431 GCA_009936405.2 Stevia rebaudiana | reverse complement strand
AGACATTCAAATACCGCTTTTTGGCGAGGAGATAGATCAAATTTGACTCCCAAACTATTTACGATTCCACTAAATAAGATTGTCCATGAGGTGCCTTTCATAGGCCCAGACTGTTGAACCTCGTGTGTTGTGAGCCCGGTGGTGGCACGCCCTCGGGTGGTGCAAGCCCCACAAAATCGCGGGCCACTCAGATTCTGCCACGTGTTCCTGACACTGCCATGATTCTGCCACGTGTGTTTAGGTGGTGCCACATACTGACATGTGCTGTGTTATGGGCTGTGGCACGATTCTAGCTTCGTTAAAACTATGTTTATGCGCGATTTTTGCCTACGTTCAATATTTCTCATTTCTTATCTAAACACACTTAGCATACCTCCAAGAGATGTACATAAGATTTGGGCTATGAAAAGAACCTTCTATCGTGCGTATCTTTCACGTCGATGATCGTTTCATCATTCCGTTTTCTCTCAAACGTTTTAAAATTTGATCATGAATATGTTAAAATCAGTATTTAATTATTGAGATTCGATTGACGATTACATACATATGATTGCTAATAAAACGATTACACATAGTACAAGATCGAAATTGGCATTGAAAAACCGCCAGTTGTTATATCTAAAAACAAGTCTTAAAGTGTAACTTGTTTTCATAGAGGCTCTTGTTTGAAAAAATTGACATAATTTTATATCATGTCATATTCGTGTCAGCACTTATCATGTTCATGTCTTATTATGTTCCTGACACGTGTGAAATGTGATGACAACCCAAGGTTAATGTATTATAGAAGAATTGATTTGGATTCAAAATTGCCAGCCCAAGGTCAATGTGATGACAGCCCAAGGTCATGTCATATTCGTGTCAGCACTTATCATTCACGATTACTCTCTCAAACTTGATTTGGATTCAAATCATTTAACGTATAGAATTAAATGGTATTCAGGAATAAAATTTGCTTAAAAATGCAGTATTTGATTATAGAAGAATTCAACCTGTTACCTGCTTCTAAGTAAAAGTCTAAACTCTTTTTTAATTTAAGATTAACTTTTCAGTTTTAAGTTTTAACCTTATCTTCGACGTGCAAAGTATTATACAAAGCGAACCTTTTTACACATTTACGCACTTTATGGAGACAAACAATATATGAAAAAGGCACAAAACATGAGTGTTGTTCATTATAATAGCAAAAGAAACAGTGAAACGGTGAACTCTAAAGACATAAAGCTTGTTATATTCATAATCATTTTTTTTTAATTTCCAAAAGCAGCCTCATAATAAACCATGTGATCTCCAATTGTAGAATTAAAAAAACAAAAGTAACAAAAGCATGTCACCTGAAATATACAAAGGACAGTCGATACCGAAGATTCATAACCTCAAATTAGCAAGTTAACATGGGCCATGACGGGCTTTGACTTTTTTGCCGGTTTGGTCAATGGCTTTGCAGAAAGAAGAAAACGAATCTTTAAGTTCATTTGGAAGAGGAAAGCTCAAAGAAGGAAGTATTATTCCATAATCTTGTGGGCCTCTTCTGGCCCGTGATGAAAACGAATGGGCCATTGCGGGCTGTTGTTTGTTAAGACCTTCGATTATGAAAGAAAACGCACCGAATGTGATGCAGCTTTGCAGAAGAGCCTGTGGTGCACCTGAAAATGAAGATTAAAGTTTAAAGTTAGAAATAAACAGAAAGAAACATACAGAAATTACCTCCAAATTATATAAACAAATCAAAATATTTGTAAAAAAAGATCATTCTTATGCAGTCATACCTGGAAAACTCAAAGCAAGACCAGTGCAACATCCAGCTACACCCGCATTAATAACTGTTAATACACAGTTAAATTAGTGTGATCGATCATGTTAATATGTTATAAATTAATTCTAAAATAAAGTTTTTTACCATCATCTTTCCCTCGAAGCCTCTTTAAGAAACATACAACCAAACTGTGGACACCAGACAGAACAGCAAAAGTCTGATGAAAAATAAAAAATTTAATAAATAAATAAAATAATCATACAGACTAAAAGAAAATTATTTTAATAAATGGTTTTCATATATCAATGTTTACTTGCAACCAAATAATGTTCAATACCTTAGCAGATGACATTGCCTCTCCAAATGACCCTTTAAACCCTTGCTTCTTAATCAATCCAGAACCTTAAAAAACGCCAATTTCAAAAAATAAATAAAAAGCAAGTTAGACATAATAAGCAGACCAAAAAAGATTATTATTTGTTATCCCAATTATATATTCAGCTAACTTGAACAAGTGTAGTTAATAGCCCAAGTGTAACAAGATAAAAACTCGAAACACCAAAGGCTTCTAACGATATAATTTAGGTGAGCTTACTGACCATTCACACAACAAACGGTTATTCAACCAAGATGTGATTGGCTAATTAGTCACCAAATAATTACATTATAAAGTTGGTATTATTTAAACGCTTAAGATGATAACCAATATACTTTAAACTCCATAACATTATACAGCAACAACATGTATAATATGTGCAACTGAATCAGACCAAAACAGAACTACTTGGTTAGGTTTACGGTTTGGTTTTCAGTTCTACAAATTCTGAATTTAATCATAACCAATTAACCAGTATTAGCAGAATATCCATTATATGTTTTGGAAAATGTATATGTGATATATACAAGTTAACATGTTACTTAACAAAAGATTTATACAAAATCAAATTACCTAGTAGATTATAATAAAAATTAAACAACTTGAAATAACATGTTATTCTTGAAATAAATTTGCAGCTAAAAAATCAATTCTTTTAAATTAGATTTATTCAGTTAAAGACAGATAACCCAGCCAAATTCTTATTCGGTTTGAACTGCACTGAAATCAGTTTGGTTCTTCGAGTAAAATCCAAAACCAAACAAGCTGAGCTAGATATACCAAAACGGAGCCGATGAACACCTTCGTAAACATTGGTAATACCAATGGTTACCTATATAACAAGGTGCTATAATAAGAAAACAATTATAATATAGACAAGTGAATATGAATTTGCAGGTAAATACACATAGTGCTTTTATTTAAAGCACACCATCACCAAATCTTCAATTGAATTCATAAACCATAGGTAAAACATCAAAATCAAACAATTACAGCTCGATTATGTTTCGAGTAAGACGAACAAAATTACCGTAACCGAAGACGGAGCCCATTAATCCACCAGCTGCGGAGTCTCCGGCAAACCGGAAAAGACAAACTAACGGTGGACTCGCCTGACTGACAGTCGTCAATGCATCGGAATTCACCGTAGGTTCGGGATTGGGGCTCGTAACACCGGTACTGTTGGTACCGACGGTTTCTTCGCCGGAATCAGAACCGGTAGGATCGGCAGCCGGAGTCGTAGATGACATCTTTTTGCTTTATCCAGAAAGTAAACCCTAGAAAAAGGTGAAAAGGTTTATGTAATGTTGATCGTTGAGCCCGTGTTAGGTTAATTTATTGTTGTGAATTAGAAAACGGTGTCGTATGGAAGATATTTTGCTGACGTTTTTCAATTGCAAATGACCATCTACGAAAGTATATCCAACTGTTGAATGTGAATCTTTTTATCTTCTTTAAACTATGGTATAAAACTATGTAAATAAACCAAACTTTTAACAAACTATTCCAAAATCGTTAATCGTTTAGTGGGAACTGGGAAGATCCTGATCATTCCTGTTATAAATCAACTCCTTTTATAAATCAACAAACATTAAATAAGAATTCAATTGTTTAGTTAAATTAATAAACACGAACATATGTCATGTTATTCAGTTGCGATCGTGAATGTTTACATTCATTTATGTTGACTCCATCAGGTCATGTTTTGTATTTTATTTTTTTTAATTAGATATTTAGATTACCAAAACCTTATTACCAAAACTTCCATATTTTAGTTAACAAATGCAAATTGTCCACACATTGAATGTTATTTAGAAAGTTAATACATACATAGTATAGAAAGGTTCTGCCTTTACACAATAATGTTTAAGAAACATCATCATAATCCACCCACATTTATGCAATTACATCAACTTTTTAACATATCCCTCTTGCAACAATAAGCTAGAAAAACAACAGAAAAAAAAATAATATAAAAAACACAAGATATTTTTATGGCTCTATTCTAGTGTCCTTATTCAAGGGATGCACAATATATCACTCATTCTTGTTCTTACAACTTTAAAGAAACCTAAATGTCAATTATAATTCAAAATTCATAAACTTGAACAAAATCCCATTTTTAAACTGCCATTCTTGACATGTATAAATGTATCTTATCAAGAATCTTCGGATCATACTGCACTAAAGATGCTGATGTGGCGTATGCTAACGAGGGATATGTACGGAAATCACAGTTTGGTTCACCTGATAAACAGTCATCCTCCTAAAGATGCTTTACCTTATGCAAAATGTGAAAACTTCTTCTATGCAGCAATTTCTGTAAAAAATAAAAAAAAAATAAAAAAAATAAAAAAGCAAACAATTGGTTAATACTGAGTTATGGATAATAAGGTTTAGATCTAATCATATTAATGAAAATATCACTTGGCTTAATAATTGAAGGAAAAAGATAAAAAAAAGTTAGAGATCTTTTTTATGTTTGTCCTGAAGAGTAATATTAAAATATTAATGTTTTTAATATTAATATGATATTAGTGTTTTTAAAGGATAAATATGATAGCATAAAGTATTAACCTTTTAGAAAGAAATATACAATAATCCCATTAAATTATTAATCACAACTGTTAAGAATCAAGCTAATTATAACTTATAACACAACCAAAAAATAAAAATAAATAAAAATTACAAGGATGATATAAACTTACCTCTATTCGTTTGTCTATTTGCAATACTATAATCCCCAACATACCCTTCTTCAGCATCACCAAAACCATTCCCAAATGAACCCGAACCATCAACCTCATTAGATGAAGTTTGCCAAGTTGCATCTCCATAAATCGAACCCCCACGGTACAAATTACCATAAAGCCCCTGACCCTGTTGACCACTACTTGACCCATTAACAGATGACGTTGTCGCCACACCAGTAACACTGTTTCTTCCAACTAACCCATAAATATTATCATCTCCCCTAAACGCGCCTAAATTCCCACCATTATAACCCGAAGAATTCCCGCCATTTTGAGAATTTAAAGCCAATGAGCCCCAGCTTGCTCCATTGTTCCCAAACACTCCAAATCCACCACTTCCTGGGCCCATAAACGAGCCCGATCCAACTGGGCTAGTGAGCCCATTATTCCCCCACACGTTTCGGGCTGATGAAACGGTAGGCAGTTGCTGTTCAGTTCTCACATTACTTTGATTATACCCAATAGGAGTAGTATACCTGTTTGGATTTCCACCAAAATAAGGGCTCAAAACCCGCCCGTAACCTGATGACCCGTTAAATCCAGTCGGGCTCAAAGCGGGCTCCATATTCAAGCCCATACCATAACCGGTTGAATTAAATTGAGCAAACCCGTTTCGACCGCCAACTATTGGGCTAAACCGGGTATCCATTCTAACTCCATAACCGCCAATTGGGCTCATATTATAACCTTGTGGGTAGTTACTTGTGACAAATGTATTTGGTCGATTTAACCCGTAATTATATCCAACTAAAGGACTATTACGGGTCGGGCCCGGAGATAACTCTTTAGGTACGGCCCGTTTGACTTCAACCATTTTACCGTTTAGTTCGTGAAACGTTTTATATAATACTCTATCGACTGCTTCTTCTGAATCATATGTAATAAAACCAAAACCTCTTGGTCTTTGGGTATTATGGTCATACATTACCACTACATCTGTGATTGTACCGAATTGATCAAAATAAGTTTTGAAATCGTTTTCGGTTATATTTGATGGTAAACCGCCTACAAATATCTTTTTTGTTCGTCCCACGGGTCCCACCGGTGATCCTTGAATGCTACTAATGGTTCGGTTTAGTCCATGATGGTCTTCTCTTGGAACAGCTTTTTTTGCTTCCACCTTGAAATTTTAAAAAATAAAATGTTTCTTTTTAATTTATAAATAGTTTTCACAAATCAAATTCAAGATTTAGGATGTGGTTAGATGTGCACTTTCTAACTGATTACATGAGGTTGATTGAAAAAATAAAATAAATAATTGTTGTAAAAATTACTACTAGTATTGTTAAGTGTGTGATCAAACATGATGTATATCAGAATTAGATATTTAATTGTAAGAGAATGTGGTGCAGATGATAGTTAATTAGTTATCATATTTGCTTGTCATGTTTGAAGTTGTTATAATCGCTTTTTTGCTTCTTATAGACATACATTATCCCATATAATAAAGGTATATTAGTAATTTACTCTACCCTATGACAATTAGTACTTGTTGCAAATGCAATTAGCAACAAACTGAAAAATAGTCATATGATCAATGTCAAAAGACCACATCCAAACACCCCCCATTTAAGAAACTTATAAATGACTACATTGCGTTGCAAACTAGTGTTTGGAAATAAGAAACTTACCGTTCGACCATCAATCATGTGTTTTTCCATTACAACTCTTTCAGCAACAGCAGGATCAACAAATACAACAAATCCAAATCCTCTTGCACGACCAGTTAAACGGTCTCTCATAATAACAGCCTCATTAACCTCCCCATAACTGCTAAAATATTCTTTCAAACGATCTTCATCAGTATCCCAAGAAATCCCACCAATAAACAATTTACCATTTGCAGGTTCCATCTTCTCTACAATCCCATGTTGAATCGCCATAAGTTTACTATAATTTTAAGTACAATCTCTAATTTAGATGCTGTTGCTATCTCAATTTCAACTACAATTCAAAAACAAAATAAAATGTAATGTAATTCTAATAACAAAATATTATAATCAAGCTAAATTTAGATCAGTAAACATGGTAGAAAGCAATCCATTACTGACAATTTTCATGAATCATAACCTTATCTTGTAATTTAAATGTTGTTGCTACCTCAATTTCAAGTTTCAACTACAATTTAAGTATACAACAAACAGAATTGTGATTGTAAACATCATTGTAATTCTAGCAACAAAATATCCAACTTAATCCAATGGTAGATCAGTAAACATGGTAGAAAGCAATCCATTACTGACAAATTTATGAATCTTAACCTCAACTCGAAATTTGAATGCTGTTGCTACCTCAATTTCAACTACAGTTTAAGACAGATATGTAACTGTAATCATCATTGTATATTAGCAACAAAAAATTAAACTTTAGCCAATTTTAGATAGGTAAACAAGGTAGAAAGCAATCCATTACATACATTTTACATGAATCTTAACCTCAACTTGTAATTTGAATGATGTTGCTATCTCAGTTTCAACTACTATTCGAAGTTACAATAAACAGATATGTAATTGTAATCATCATTGTATTCTAGCAACATAATATCAGACTTTAGCCAGATTTAGAAAGGTAAACAAGGTAAAAAGCAATCCATTACTGACAAATTTAATGAATCATAAGCTCAACTTGTAATTTGAATGCTCTTACTACCTCGATTTCAACTACAATTCAAGAACACAACAAACAGTACTGTAATTATAATAGCAGATGTAATTCTAGCTGCAAAATATACAAATTTAATAAATTTTAGATACGTAGACAATGTAGAAAGCAATCCATTACTGACAAATTTCACGAATCTGAACACAATTTTAATCATAAACCAGAAACAAGTAGATTACTCATCGTAAATCCTATTTTAACAGATCTACACGCTAATACCAAAGAAACCAAAACAAAAGCCAAATAATTACCTTATCTCGGTGAAATTAGACAGAATCCAGTGATCGGATTACTAACATTTGGTTTTTACGAACTATAACAAACAAAGGATCGTTTAAAGACCAAATTTTCAATCTGAATTCAGATTCCTACAAATCGAGAATCAAAACAGATCGCAGATCAATCAGATTGATTAAGATGATATGAACAAGTGAGTATTGATGAAAATTGGAGAATTAAACAGAAAATTAAGATCTTTGAGGAATCACCATTGATGGAACCTGGATTTAAGAAACGATGAAGACTAAGATCTAGAAAATGAAAATGAAAACGAAAACAGAGGATGTGGGTTGTCCACTCTCTTTCTTCCCCAAAGCCAAAGGGCATGTTGTGAGATTGTTTATCCATAGAGGACACTTTAGCTGACTACATAAAGTTCAGGGGTGGTTTTGTACTTGTACAGTAGTTGAAGGGTAATATACGTAAAAATGTGATTATTGTAATGTTTTAAACCTTTTTTGGTCCATTTTCTTCAAGTAAAGATGGGTTTTTTTGGTCATTACGTCATGAAATGACAGGGAAAATTGACGTGAATAAATCAATTAGGCCGTTTAGGTTATTGTGTCGGTTCAATCTAATTTAACCATTCAATAAGGTATTATGTTATTAAGTATTCTATTGCCATAAACTTATATGGAAAGTATTCGTTACTAACAAAGCAAATATCCTAGTAAACAGCAACATGTCATTAAAATGGTTTGACTTGCTAACTAAACTTTTTTTGTCTCGCGTGTTAAAGTTACGATCATACGTAAATTTGTTTGTTTCTTTATTTCGATTTCATGGTTGTTTTATGGATGGGATTTCATGAAGGTTGTGTGTGGTGAGGTTTGTGAGATAATCGAATCACACTGAGATCACTCAACGCAAACTCGTGCGAAATCCATGATCATGTTGATGTGTTTGCAAATCAAGAAACGATAACAATCAACATGAAGATGATAACAAAATGAAGTAGATAATTATGATTAATTGAATTACATGTTAATAAGGTGAGTTACAATCAACACAAAGAATGAATGAAACTTTCTCTTCGTAGACTCTCTCTCTCTATAATCTCTCTCAAAATTTAAGTGTGAAGTTAGAAATTCTTACTATACAAACACTAAGACTTATCTATTTATACTGGCTTACGAATAACTATCTAGGTGCATACATACACACATAAGCTAATCCAAAACTAAAACTATGTCTTTAAGAATCACCGAAAGCTGTTGATAAACACCGTGCACCAACAAACTCTCCCTTAGCAACAACTCAGTAATTGTGTTGCCAACGGTTGACAATGGTGTGAGGTGACCAACGTAAGAAGTTAGTGATTGAAATGGTGAAAGGTCGAGGGGTGGATATGATGACGATAAACTTGATATAATGATGACAATAATTATTAATAGTAACAATATTATTAGAGTACAGGGAGTGGGTGCGGTTAACCTTGTGGGTAGATGATAACCCGTGCGGCAAAACTGTTGCAACCATTGTGGGTTGCTCGCGGATATTTAGGTTGCGGGTAGGCCGTAAACAAATCGAACAAATACAAACGAACCTTGTTCATATTCGTTCGTTAAACATTTAACTTGTTTACGAACGATTCACGAACGCTAACCGAACGAAAATTCTTGTTCGTGTTCGTTCATTCAAAATTATACGTGTCACCAGCGCAAATGAACATATACTAATTTAAAATATAATGATCAATATTCTTAATATCAAACATAAAACATATTAATCACCTAAGTATAAAATAAACATTAAATATAAAGATAAACAAATAAGAAAGTTTTTGTCAACTTGAAATAACAATTATAAACTAAAAAGATAAGATAGTAAACTAAACATAAAATTAAAAAGATATACATATTTAATGAATGACACAAATGAACGCAAACGAACACCTTACCGAATGTTCATGAACACAAATAAGCGAGCGTGACATCTATTCATGTTCGTTTGCTTAACTAAACGAAAAAAATTTCTTGTTCATGTTCGTTCATTTATTAAAAGAACGAACACATTAATCGAACTTCCCGTCGAAAGGTTCTTGTTCATCGAACACTCAGTTCAATACAACCCTAGTTGCGGATGTATATGCACGTGTGAGGGGAGCTATGTAACATCCGAGATTTTCCGGTTATACTTTCCGATATATACTCATTTACGTTCATTAAATAAAACGTTTTCGCGGTAGTTATCGTGTTACGTTACATATTAAATTATTAATTTATATATGTTTATATCCATATGAATGTATTATTAATATTAGTACATATGATTATATGTATTAATCAATAATATTTTAGTTAATATATGATTTATTTAATCATGGAATAATACAAAATAGATAAGTTATATAAGTTTATTATATAAAGTTTATAAAAATATAATGGTTTCTATAAAATAAAGGTTAAATTACCTTATATATAAGTTTTGGTGGCCAAAAGTGGATAAAACAAACTTAAATAGAGTAAAGGAGACACATGGTGTTCAAAATCTAAAATCAGAAACAAGGAGGGCATATAGTGTCAATCTTGGAAAGATCTTAGTGTGTTGACTTGGTCAACGACCACCACCCGCGACCCAGACCCGTTTCACTGTGGGTTTCCTTCTTCGCCCAGAACCGACCCAAACATCCAAATTCGGGTCCTATGCGATTAATGCCTCCCACGATCTCAAACTTTACACCCAAATTCGGTTTCGTCTCACGAATTCAATGCCACCTTCAATTCCAACGTTCATTGCATTAATCGTCCTTAATCATGCGAACACGAACCGAAACCCACGATCTCTAACTCAACCATTAACACCCTTTCGTGTATAAAACCGAGTCCCATTCGGTTGGGTTTTGGTTTTCGCACATCAAGGCACAATAAAATACAAGTTTTAGCGAGTTTTGACTGTTGTTCATTGTCTCCGACCGACGCAAAGCCGGAAACCTCGCCGGAGCTTCGCAAACCACCATCCACACCACCGTCGATCAAGGTAAACACCCCTACTAGTTCGTCTCGTTCTACTGATCATTT
>WOUH02000041.1:7502890-7523339 GCA_009936405.2 Stevia rebaudiana | reverse complement strand
TTCTCCGAGACTCATATCCATAGTCATGATCATGCTCTTCCTTAGATCCTCTCATGCATATGTGTGTAATGTGTATGAAGAGAGAATGTATGTGTAATTTTGTAAACAAACAGATGGGATATTTTTTATGTAAATGGTTAATCTGTTGGTATAAAACGAATCACCTTCTGTTAAAAAAATATAATGGTTTTTTGGGCATGGTCATAAAAAATATAGTATGAGGGTACCTCATCACGAAGGTAAAAGAACTTTTCAAGAAGCGTTTTACGAGTTGCTCGTTGAACTTTTGGTTCATTTCCAGACTAGGTGTTATGTTTAAAGAAAAAGTAAAGCAAACTTATAATTTTTCAAAGTTATGGCCAAATTTGTAACATGAGCTTACCTTATGGACCATCTATGTAACTAACTCAATCTTTAAACATAGTTCAGTCTTCTCTGTGAAACACCATCGATCCGTCCTCAATCAAACCCTCACCCTCTGCATCTACACGATTTTCTACTTCTAACGATTAACTGAAATCTTCGAAGATCTCAAAAGCGTCCAATTCAATCAATCGAAGAACATCATATATCGAAAATCATTGATTTTAACAACTTCTAGTTATCTTCCATCCTTATTCATCCGACTACAATGGCGGGAATAGCTTTGCTTATGGATCTAATGAGGAAGAATCCAAGCGTAAATGGTCAAACCCTACATTCTACCGGTTTATACACCGCCACGCTTGCCGCCTCCTCTGCCGCCGCTTACGTTGCCGCCGGCACCCCTTTTGCTTCCCGGACTTTATTTGGGTATATCTTCGTTTCATATCTCGCTTCATTATGCGTGCTTTGTTAATGTATTTAATTCCTACTGTACTGTATTGATTTATGTTATTATTTGGTCATGTTTAGAAGATGTTTACTGAATACTGATCTTTCTTCAATTATAATCCCCAATTGTGTTTGCTTTACATCATGCTAGTTGTATATTGATCCAGTTTAAGTGTATTTAGATCTGATTTTGGAAAAATCAAGGAATAAATGATTCATGTGGATTTAGGTTTTTTTTCAACAACTCATGCTCATAAGAAAAGCAAAGAGCTTTAAATTAGCTCTAAATTCACATAGAATCACCAATTTGATTTCTGTTTATAAATTCTAAATGTCTTATGATTCATCATGCAAATGAAACAGTTTTAGTGGAAAAGGTTTTGCTTATTGTGATGCTGGTGTTACTCCACCTTTTTCAACCGAAGATTACCTTACTAGTTTAAGAACTGCATCTGACACAATCTTGAGGCGCGATACACTTAACTACGCTACAAAAGAATATTCCATTGAGCTAAAGCCATTGTTCTCTGCTTTCCATCCGAGATCGTTTGCTTTGACATCATTGAGGTCTTTCTTATTGTTTTATTTGCCAATTGTGGTACCAAAACCAGAAGATGATGATGATGATTTCTTACCGGATTCTTCTGATGACCATCGTGTGGACTTGGTTGTACCCTTGAAGAAATCAGTAAAGCAAATCATTCGTGAAGTAAGTATGAATTCTTACATGTTTTAACTTGAAAGTTTAAACATTTTCGTTCCTTAAAGTTACTTTTTTTTGTGGATGATGTGGTCTGGTTGAATTGCATGCATATTGCGTTTGAATTTTTGTAGATCAAGAGCAATGTGTGTGTGTGTGTTTTTTAAATTTGACCAGCTTAAAAGTTATTTATCTTCCTGTTTTTAAATAATATTTAATGTAGCTATTTAGTTCTTTTTAACCCTGAGACTATAATTTTTTCCATATCAGACTAGTATTGTTACTACCAGACGTGTTCTTGAACGTCTCGTTGTTCATCATTGTTCACAACGTGCTGCATGGAAGCTTCTTAAAGGTTTATAACCTCTATTAACTGTCACATACCAGTTCTATATTAATTTTATTAAATCACCATTTTTTTTAATTTTTTATTTATTATAATTATTATTTTTTATGCTAGATATTCCAAAGTCTGCCATGCGTAAAGCTAACCGGGGGATGCCAAATTATGCTTACTTCTTTTGTGTCAGCAGAACAACATTTAGAGGTCAGTTTTTTAAATTGTAAAAACTTATAAGAATATGTATGCCTAAATTACAAATATACACCTTATAGTATATGAACATTATGATAAAAAATTGTAAATTAGACTTGAAAGAGAAATTGAAATATTGCCTAATATCTAATATTATGATATTATGGAAAAAGATTCATGAAGGAAAATCTGTAATTTCATATTAATGTTGATAGTATGGAGCTCATTGGTGCTTCGTAATTACAACATGCAAATTTAAGATACTTATAAAAAACTTTATGCAATTAAAAGATTGTCAATGAAGCTAGAGGTCTTTAACCATCTTTGGCTGTATACTTGTTGCAAACGGGTCTTGTACTTGCTAAATTTATAAAAATATGTAATGACTGATTTTATGCAAAAATTTATTTTGTAGAGGAACTATAACTAAAATACAATGGCTCAAATTACTATAATTTAGTGTTCTTTTTGTATTTTTGGCAAATAAAATGGATGTTCGCTTATTAACGCGCCGTTTTTAATATATTTAGCTAATCAAATATTTGAACTTACATACATTATTGAACTCAAATTTTGTTTTTTTCCCTAACTTTTGAGTTTTTATAGGCATTAACCATGTTAAACACTAAAGAAACTTTATTTATTCAAGCAGGCCACTTTTTAGGAGTTGCAGCATCATGGCTTGTTCAAGTTGGGATTGAATGTTACCGTTTTGTTCGTGACATTTCAAAATCTAATCTAGAGGAAAATGTCGATGTTGACTTTGACCAGTTAGAACGAGTCAAAGTTCTTGGGAAAAAGGTGTGTGGTGCTACGGTTAGGTGCGGTGCATCACTCGTTTTTGCATCCATTGGAGCCGGGATCGGTGCAACCCTTTTCCGCCCGTCATCTGGTCAATCAGTCGGTAAGTCCACACGCCTGATAATTTGGTTTTTTGGGGGTGTTTGGATATGTGTTTTGAAGCTGATTGTCAGATTATTGTAACTTAAAGTTACAGAGATCAGTTTTTTAAGTGTGGGTAATGTGATTGGTTAAACAGGGTGTTAAATATCATTTTTAGATAATGTTACCGCAACATTTTTTCAACTAATCCTAGCATTTTTTTTTTCTTATATTACAAATTGTATTCTTTTAGGCAATTACATATACGGTATACCCCTTTACAAACTTTATAAATTACATATATACCCAACCAAAATTTTATTTACATATATCCCCTTACTTGAAATAAAAAATATTAAATATACTTAATTTGAGGGGGATATATGTAATTTAGGTTTTGAGGTTATTACATGAATTGGGGATATATGTTTCTACTAAAAATCTTTTTTTTTTGGGTAATTCTTTAATTAGTCTAAAATTATTAAGAATTTCAGAAACACTTAAAATCTAATTTTTGTTCGTGATATACGTTGTTCATAAACTATATGAATTTACTTTTGGGAATATTAGTTAACACTACCTTGAAAAAAAAACAGAATCATATTTTTGTAGTTCACTAATTCAAATTAAGGTTTTAGATTTAATTACTATACAGCATGAGCTGGGGGTCTCATCGGAAGTAGTCTCTATCCTACGTGGTAGAGGTAAGGCTGTCTACGTCTACCCTCCTCAGACCCTACTTTTAAGTGGGATATACTGAGTACGATGATGATGATGATGATTTAATTACTATACAACACTTAATAGCAGAAGCATATAAATTAACAGATGAACACTTGTTTCTGATTATTACCATAAGACATTCGTATGCTGATAAATATTCAGGAGTACCAAATGTAAGAAACAGGGAGTGGGGTGTGTGTAAAAAAATATTTTTGGTAATTTTGTATATTGATTCTTTTAACTATTCAGAATTTGTGAAGCACTCATGATCTAACTATTACAATTTCAAACAACAAAATCATACTAAAATGGTTAAACATTTTAAGGGGACATTGGTACGCCCCTGTCATAACCTCTTGGTTAACAAGGTTTTAATTGGTGGGTCCCGTGAGCTTTTTGGTAACGAGTTGTCATTGTTCCCAAAAAATGATTATCAAAATATGTTGATTATGATGTTGACCTTAAAAAAACACACTTAAAACGGTATCTTAGATTCATATTTTTGACATATTTGTATGTTTTACAGGGTGTTTGCTTGGTGACATGGCTGGCCCTATCATCGTATCGTTTTGTTTTGCAAATGTTTCTACTTTGGAACTTTAGATTGTTTGTTTTGGCTTGTTCTACGTTTTGACTAAATGTTTATAACAAATTAAGGTTTTATTTGTAACAATAGTTGGTGAAACAATAGGGAGATACATTTTTTCCTAAATAAAATATGCGTTTCGAACTTTATTTTTGTCTTCATGGTTTATCTTTTACTATCTACAACTACATTGATATTTTGTATCTTATGTAACAATCTAATCTTGTATGGTAATGTGGCAGCTGACACGTTCACTCGGAAGACAAAACATGAAATTCAAGCAAAATTGATACGTATTTGTTTAAGAAAGATAAACAAACTCATAATGAGTTGTTTATTGTGGAAAACATGATCTAATTATGTGGGTATACAGTTACTCTTTAAAAGTCCAAGTGTTCTACAAGATTGGGGTGGTGGTTGCATTATGGAAGGAGGGCTGACGTGTCAAAAACTCCGGGTGAGACTGATCTCACATAAGTGTTCAACAAGGCTAGAGTGATGTCCTTGGTGTTTAAAAACTCGTTACAATTATATTGTGCAGGAATTAACGTATACTATCTTAACAGAATAGTAATGAAGTTTCGAAAGTTCAAATTAGGTCATTGTTGAATATTTTGCTCAAATTAGACCATTAAACCTCAAATCGGATCATCGGATTTTGGTTGTTTCTAGAAAGTTATAAAAGATAAGACATAAGAGTCAAGATTGTTAATATATGTAAGTATATTAAAAAAAAAGTAGCTAATTCTACTAAAATTAGAAAGAAAAAAAAAACTTAAAATCCATGTCATCGCTCTATATTAGCATAAAAAAGGCTAAAAAAATTCAAATTAAACCTAAAGGATACATGTTAAAACCAATAATTTAAATAAAACGTGAAAACTAAAAGAAACATGTAAAAAAAATCATGTTAAAACCCATAATTTAAACAAAACGTGAAAACTGAGTGACTTAATTAAAACACTTTTTAAACCATAGTGCCTTAATTAAAACACTTTTAAAACTTAATTACTATTTTACAAAGTTGCCTTTCTAAATAACTATCACAAACATCTTTAACTTACTTATGTCAAATAGTTATGTAACTTAAGCAGTTTAAATAAAGCTGACGAAATCAAAGCACAATGAAACAACCTTGGAAATCTGAGTATGTTTAAAACAAGTATCAAAAATGATTTCAAACAAGCAGTTTTAACAGAATAATAATCTATAACCGTCTTGTAACATCAAGATACCCCTTTGATCATGTATCTTTCTACCAGATTATAAAAAAGTAGACTTTTCATTTCTTGGGTTTTGTTTTAAATTCCAAAAAAGTTTTACCACCCATAAATGGTTGTAAAACTTCTGGTATTGCAACACCTTTGTCCGTTTGGTAGTTTTCAAGAATGCAACAAAGAGTCCTTTCTGTTGCTGTGAGAGTTGAGTTTAACAAATGGCAATATTGCTTGGTTTGGTCATTACCCTGCATATAAATCAATATTTCTGTTAATGAAATAACTAAATATGATTGGAAACTACAAAAGTAAAAGACTATGATCAGGAACTCAAATCTTTAACTACTTGTAATAAAATGATCGATTGTCATTACCCATTGGAAAAAGTAGAGTACTTTACTTTTTTTATTTTGTAGAGTATCGATAAATATTACTTAACATATACATAATTAATGAACACTAAATATATTGTTTTTACTAGAAAATTTATAATTGCTAACAAAATAGAAGATCTAGAAATCTCATATAATATTTATGATAGAAAGATATGTTTCAACTGTTTTTAAAATACAAAGAGGATTTCAGTTTATACTATTTAAAGAAATTAGAAGCAACTGTTAAAATGAAATGAGATTATTTTGGAAGAAAACAAACAAACCTTTTTTTGTCCAAATCTGATTTCCAATTTTCTTGACTGATAATCTGTGCAATTTGAGCATGAAACAAGTTCTCTGTAAGTTTTAGAAGCAGGAAACCATGCTTCTAAATCATACTTCTTTGCAGCAGCATCATTTAAGGCACCAGAAACTATAGCCACTATTTGATATGGCAATTTCAACTGTCATACAACAAACTTTAATTCTCAGACCAATTTAAAAAAATTAAAAAAGATAGAATAAAATAAAATCATGCAAGTGATCGCCTTTTGCTAATTTGATTTTGTTTTAAATCATAAAGCATGTCCTCTTATAGCATAAAACCATATATAACTTCTGTATTTACCAACAAACCCCTGTATACCTCAAAATTTTAAGTACCAAAAAAAACAGAAGTGTATTGCTATTTTATGACATTTTCGCTTTAAAAAGAGGTCACGTCAGCAATCTAACCTGTTTAATAAGTTATAAGTACCAAAATGATTAAAAAAATATAAAATAAAATAAATAACTTCAACTACCAAAAGACTGAAGACGAAAGAAAAATGATGTTCTATGACATTTGCCCTAATGAAACACACAGATTTATTATTGTAATAAATAAAGACAGCATTGATGTCAAACTAAAAGCAATGAGTCAATGACACCGTAATGAAGCATACAATTCACCTAAAAAATCATAAAATATATTTGGAAAACACTTACCATTTGATAAAAGTCTTCAGAGTTTTTAAGCATCTCTTCATGCATTTCCCAAGATTCATTAGCAGTTGGTTTGGTTATGCAAAATTGTTCAATCTTTTCAAACTGATGAACACGAAAGATTCCAAGAGTATCTCTCCCGTGTGAACCCGCCTCTTTACGAAAGCAAGATGAATATCCAGCATATCTGTAAATTTTATAAATTTTAATAAAAAGGTAAAAAAAAAATAATTATGAAGTTTCTCTTTAATTATTTGAATAAAGGATACATAATTAATTAACTTACTGATAACAACTAACTAGTAGTAAGATAGCTTAAAATCAATATCCAATCGGTACTTGTTTCGAAAACCTCAATGAGATTAGTTAATCGTTTATTTTTAATTTTTATGTTACGATGCAGATATTAGAGATGATCTTACAATTAAACCGGTAATATTTATTTTACAAAAAGTATTTATTTGGACCTTATTGGTAGGTCGTTTGGATGAATCCAATCATCTATATGGTAAGCACAGAGTGGTTGTTCAGCAGTCGCAATCAGATACTTATCATCTCCCTCACCTGTAACCTATAATTAAAAAAATAAAAAGTAAAAAACAATATTACTTATGATGACATCAGCTACAAAATTAAGTAGTTATGCATCACTGACAATCACAAACCATAATCAGAATATCAGATGATTGATTAATACACAATCAATAATTTTCTTGCTTTTTATAAGATTGTGTTACCAAGAATTTCACGACTGTAAATTTTAATCTACATTAAAGGTAACCAATTTGTATAGATCAAATATTTTCGTAAAAATATGCAAGCGAGTTACCTTGTAAAGTTCTTCATCAAATTGTGCTAATTGAGCACACTTTCCCATTATATCTTTCCTCATAAAAAATGGTGTCTGCAATGCTGTGTATTTTCTTTTCTCCAAAAAATCAAGACCAAAATTAATAAGAGCTTGATTTAAACGCACACCGTCTCCTTTTAAATAATATCCTCTACCACCAGCAACATTAGCACCTGAATATAAAGTTCATAATATTTACAAAATTATAAAAACTGAATCTATGATGCTAATCATGCTATAAAGTAAATGTTTCAATTTTGGCACACTGGGTTAAAAAATAAATCTAACAGATCAAAGGTGTAAACTTTGTAAATAAAGATGAAATCGCTTAATTGGGTCAAAACTCAAAAGTACCCTGAAGTGTTTAAAGACTTGCAAGTTGCAACCTCTTTTATCTTATTATTTAAAGAAAGTATATATAGTTTTTTTACTGATGTAATTGATGATATATTTAGAATATTCGAGAAAGAAAAAAAATTTGACAGATAAACAGAACCTAGAAACCAGTTTGAAACTTGATTAAAAAGGTGCTAGTTTTGACCTGTATCCTATTTAACTCGTTACCCACCTGTTTGACCCGCCCCATTTTCCACCGGATGCCAAAAAAAAAAAATCAGATCGCATACTTCTGGCTCAGATATTAAAAATTAAAAAAAAAAAAAACACAATAAAAACCAAATTAATGTAATACCTTTTTTCAGATCCGCAATTCCAAGAAGTTCCACAAGTTCAACATGATTTTTTAGATTTGACTCCTCTCTTTTCTCTCCACAAGTTCGAACAATAGCATTGTTTGCCTAAATTCATCATCAGTGATACAAGGGTAATATTGTAAAACAGTCACCAGGTACAAATTGCATAATGGATAGAAGATAACTATTGTTAAAAACATAACATGCATTTAAAGAAATAATTCAACAATTAATGTCAACCTCATCCTTGCTAACAGGAACTGAATCATGCACAAGATTCCCAACTGTCTCCAATTTCGCGTATAATGCTGCACGCGCCTCCTGAACCTCTGCTTGTTTCTTTACAGTTGAATCCTTGTTTTCCTCTGTATTTTTAATTAACGAACTCGCATCTCCTCCAGACTTCAAAAATATATATATATATTAGAATCAATTTTTGCAAAAGAGAAATTATATTAATTAAGATCCAAAAGTCCGCAAGTGATTGCAAATTTGTAACTTATTATCATTTATATTGCATGAAGATAAACCAAACAGAAGCAACCGCATTCCTCCGAATATAAGCATTTTAGATTAATAATTTCATCAGCAATATTAATGAAAGATCAAAAAAACTTACAATCCTAAGTTTAGCAACTTCTTTGTTAATCCTGTTAAAGTCTTTTCGCAACTTTTCCAGCTCAAATTGACCTGTAAATAAAAACATGTAATGAGAACCATAAAATCATGTGATTAATTTCAACTTTATATCTGATTCATATATGCCCAAAATAAGAATCAACAAGATGAAAGTACAAAAAAACAACTCACATTGTCGCCACTTTTTGTCAAGATTAATAATTTCATCAACAATTTCAACACTTGCAAACCGACGGCGTTGAGATTCGCGTATAATTTCTGGATTTCCTCCCTTTTCCTCCCTAAATAGATTTATGTCCAACATCTTTCTCTTTCGTGTTTTCTGATAGCATGAGAAAACAGTTTAAAAGTTAACAACATAACACGAGTGAAGTTACCATCAAAACAAACAGCGAAAAATACAATATTAAGTAATAAACACAACAAAAATGTAGATAACTGTCAAATCAGCTCAATGACACAAACAAACCAAGTTTTTCTAAAGTTAGCCCCAAATATTACTCTAATCCCCATTTCTATCATATATATATCTTCAACATCTACCATTCTCAAGATCTCAAATCAAAAAAGGCATCTATTTATCCTAAATGTACATCCAAAGTATTCAAAGAGAAATGCTGCCAACCAAATTATCCCAAACAGAGCTTACTTGTTTTCTACTAATTAATTAGTGTCAAGTTGTCAGCTCAAATTAAGTATAACAGTATTACTACTGCACTATCAATCTTACATGAGCAACGAGAACTTTCAAAATCCAATATTTTATTTGCTCGCATCAAATCCATAAATCATGTTACTTCACATACTTGAATAAACCCTAAATTTAGCATAAAAATGAGTAAATCACAAGCAAATGCATTTCTACCACTGAAGCAAGCGCAATGGTTAGATGTACACTTCAAACGGAAAAAATTACTTACAGGAAATCGGTGAAGATAACGGAGAACAACGATCTGGAGTAGAAAAAAGTGCGTCTATTGGGTTGAGTAAGGCGGCGACGATATAGAATCTATGCCAACAGGGTCTTAAAGGAGATAAAAAAAAAAGTGTATTTGGGGGTTTTGACTTTTAATTTTAGTGCGATTTATACGTGAATTATTTGGGGCTAAACCACTGAACATATATAAATAACAAAAGAAACAACTAAAACACTAGGGTATGAGAACATAAGATGAAATAAACATTACCTCTATCCTCATTAGATAGAGAAGTTATTTCTGAACATACCTCCGACTCAACTTTTTTTACTTAGATATAGACTAAAGAACACAAAAAAAAAATAATAATAATAAATAAATAAATACGATAAGACACACGTATCAGGTTGGACACAATACAATTTATTGGTATGTTATTCCAAACACCAAACAAGTTTCACGACATAAAATTACATATTTAGTGAAAACATAACTTGTGAATAGCCCATGTAAGTATGATCAATTACATAATCTCTGTTAAGATAATCCTAAACATATCTTAAACAAAAGTACATAAAAGTCTATATGTGTATATAATTATAGTCACTCTTGAGTGGCAATGAACTACCTTGCCAAATAAGGAGAAAATGAAATAACTAAAAGAAGCTATGGTAGAGAATCCAAGGAGTCGCTGATTTGGAAGTGCAATCGCTCGACGAAATCTTATGGTTTCCACTTAAAAGACATTCAAGGTTTCTATACGTTCCTTTCACAAACTATGAAATTGATGATGTCACGAGATTAATTAAAAATGAGCCTCAAACCCGATATTAGCCACCTATAACTAGTAACGGCAAACAAGGTATTGTATCTAGAGAGAATCAATGAAAAATGTTATTTAGTAAACTAATGATTAACTAAACTATAAATGTAAACTTGACTTAAAATGTTACAAAACTAAATCCCAAAATATAGGTTACAACCATAATCAACTATTACCTCACCTAAGCCCTTCACCTACAGAAGATCACCAACTCTTATGCCTTGCTCGTCATGATGTGATTTTCGAATCTTGATTCAAATTGGGATCTGGTGCACTTGGATGAAATAAATATGCTTGAAGCTCCCGAAATTGTTTCTTTCTCCTCAAGGAAGTTGCCAACGGGAAGACAATCTTGTAACCCCAGAATGATATATCGGCACTGGGATAGATACCTTACAATACGCCCATTCAGTCTCTAAATACAGTGGAACATTGGTCACCGCTCGCCCCCCTTTTAACCAGTTTTGTTCGTTTTTTGCTTGTGGTGTCACTTCTGGTAATTGTGCTTTCTTTTTTAATGCATCCAAATGCTTTCGAAACACTTCATTAACGTGTTCACACATGCAAAACAACAATCATTATGAGAGATAGTGTTACAAACTAGTTTTCTTGTAGGTGATGCTTGAAGACATAATAAGATAAGCATAGATAACAATTTATAAAAACAAAGTCACATCTAATACAAAGGTGTTACCATGAATAAAAAGTTAATGTTTTTAGTTATAAAGAAGTTCACAGCTTAAACATTCGTGTTAAACATGCTCTTATGTATTTTATAAATATCATAGTAAAATACATACGATGCAAACCCGATCTATTATCTCTACTCCAACTTGAGCCCGATCTACGTATTCTTCTTCTGAATTCATACAATAAACTTGAAGCGGCTCGAATCCATGACCTCCGAACCACGTAAAATAATATGTTTTAGTGAAAAATATGAATAAAAAAATTGGTAATAAAACTTGATTTTTATCATTTATGAAGTAGTTAAGCATCTTCAATATCATGCAAATAACGGTCTCTTTCTTCCCGGAAACAACGGTTTCCCAATATTCGAAACAACAATTTTATATTTCTTTAGTGCCCATGAGGCCATGATTCAATGTCAATTGTCAAGTGTTCATACAAGCACTATGCATTTATTGTTGATCTAGATCTTCGTGCACTAATTGTTCAACTGTTAGTCGACCACTGGTAGTTAATTGCAATAAGATATTTAAATATAACCGACTGCATTTCACCGACACATCAACGTGAATCGCGACGGTTGACAATCAGTTTACCAAAGCGTGTGGGTCAAATTTTCACTTAAATTTCGGAGCCGGTGACTTTCCGCCATCTTTTTTATTTATATTATAAAATCTGCACTTCACTTCGTCTACAAGTCACAGCTGTTTGCAACTAGAAATCATGGATAATTGCTTATGCTAGAAGTTTCACAAAATCGAATCGTGAATTTCGGAGAGGTGAGTTTAATGTTCTTGTTTATTTCTGATCGTTTTGATGTGGTTTGTGCTGCATTGTATTTGTACTGGCGATTGCAATTTATGTTAGTAATTGTTCAGATCTGATGAGTTTGAGCTTGTGGTTTTCGTTTTTGATTATTCGGAAAAGGTACTTGTAATCAGTTGCGCGGAAAAATGTTTGAAATTCTTTTGAAAATTGATGAAATAGTAAAAAACTGTACTCCACTTCGTCTACGAATGATAAGTTATAACTGTCTGCAACCGTAAACCATGGATATTGCTTCTTCTAACAGTCCAGAAATTGAATCGTAAAATTCTGAGAGGTGAGTTTATAGTTCTTATTTCTCAGTTCAGTTTGATGTTGTATGTGCTGTACTACAATGGCGAGTGAGTTTTTGTCAGTAATTGTTCAGATCTTATGAGTTTGGGTCTGTGATTTTCGATTTTGATCGATCGAAAGAGGTACATGTTATCAGTTGAGCGGGAAAATGTGTTAAAGTGTGTATGTTCTATCGAAAATTGATGAAATAGTAGAATATGAAGTGTTCGAGTATCTGATTTTCGTTTTTCATAGTCGTTATCTGTCCATTAAAGTGCTTAAATTAGCACTAATTTCAACATTATAAGCGTTTATTAACATTTAACACAATGAATACTTATCATATGCTGCTGATTCATATGCAGATACTCAATCACACAGTACTTATTTTTACCAACAAACTAACATCAAATATTTAAACTGTTTCACAGGACCACCAAGCTGCAATGTCACCAGAGAATGGAAACAAACCATCACCAACAACCACCAACCCACTACAACCTTCACTACCAAATAATCAAATAACTTCCATCAAAAGAAAACGATTCAGACGAATTAAAAGCGCGCCAACATCCGATTCATTTCCTTCACAACCCAAATCATCCGCCTCACTTCCACGACCCAAATCCGTCTTCAACTACCTCCATCCAAGTTACAGAAAAGTAGCCATCATTTTATGCATCTATTTAGGTGCAGGAACACTTTGTTTTTACCTCCTCAGAAACCAAATCAATGGAAAAAAAACGAACAATGTTCTTGATGCAATCTATTTCACTGTTGTCACAATGACTTCAGTTGGTTATGGTGATCTTTTTCCCGGTAGTAATACAACAATATTACTCGCGTGTTTATTTGTATTTTTGGGTATGCTTCTTATCGGTCTGGTTTTAAGTAAAGCTGCAGATCTGTTAGTTGAAAAACACGGATTACTTCTTGCAAAAGCGTTTCATATGAATCAAACCATTGGTACTGCAGAAACACTCAAAAGAATAGAAAACAATAAAGTTAGAAACAAATGCATACTGTTAGTGGTTTTGTTGGTGGTTCTTATGGGTTCTGGAACTGCGGTTCTGGTTGCTGTCGAGGATTTGGATTTCGTTCACGCGTTTTATTGCGTCGTTGGGACGATTACGAGTTTGGGTTATATTGATAAATGTTTTTCGACAAAAGGTGGGCGGGTTTTTGCATTGTTTTGGATATTGTCGGGTACTATTTATTTGGGTCAGTTGTTGTTTACTTTTGCTGTTTTGCACACTCAAAGGAGACAGAGGTTGTTGGTCAAATGGGCTCTTAAAAGAAAAACTACACCTGCAGATCTTGAAGCTGCTGATCTTGATGATGATGGTGTTGTTGTGTAAGTACATGAAACCATGTCATTTTGTCATTTTCCAGATTACGGTTGGGTCTAAACGGGTCGACCCATTTGATTATTGGGTCGTGTTCAGGTTGTTTTGACCCTTTTGAACATGGATTTAAAGAACACTAAATACTGTTTTACTTAAGTGCAACCCGTTGACATGACCAAACCGTTTAGATAAACGGGTAAAACATGTTATGTCGGGTCAGACATGTGGGTCCGGTCCGGGTTTTTCTAAAACTGATATAAAAAGTTTTTTTTTTGTATAATAAATTAATAATTGTATTGAATTTGATGATCGCGTAGGGCGGCTGAGTTCATCTTATATAAACTAAAAGAAACGGGAAAGATCAGCCAAGAAGACATGCAACCGATCATGGAAGAATTTGAAAGGCTCGATTTTGATAAAACGGGTACGTTAACTGCATCTGATGTTTTGCTATCGCAATCGTCATGGTACGCCACAAACATACTGCTTACACAAACGTCTGTCTGACAACAAAAACGTCTGTTGTTAGTTGTTACACACACTAAAAGAATTGCATATAGACCAAAGGAAAGTTGATTGTTAACTATTTTGTTGGTTAAATCTAGGTTGCTAATGTAATATTTCATTTGTTGTATTGTAAAATCAAATTTTTATTGGTTGTCACGTTATAATTGTAATTGTTTTAATAACTATTGTATTGAAGTTATTTGTTTCTTCACTCGTATAGTCGTATCAACAAAAACCAATTCAGTAAATCTAATCGATAACTTAAGCGTTAAATGTAGCACATTAGTCTAACAGAAACTATTTATTTTGGGTTCTATAATCACTAGTTTTCTACTGCCGTTAAAAAAACTTTTTTTTTTTACCACATATAACAAGTAAACCGTGACGCATCAAAGGTTTTTCCATCAAATGGTAACAAAATTAAAGTTACAAAAACCATGAATTTTATAATATATCATTTATATTAAACTTTTGGTCCATGTAATTAGTGTCAAAAACTCATAATAATCAAGAACTTCTATAAAGTCTATCTCTTTTCAAACTCAGATTCATGACAATGGGGATCCAACCAATCTCTAGAACTCTTAGAAGCATTAACATGAATCTTGCTACCACCAACAAGATCTCTTATATATTCAACCTTATTTTCTCTCCCGGATCCGCTAATTCTCTGATCCGCATCCTTCAATTTCTGCTTAAATCTTTGTTTTCTTCCATACGCGTTTCCTTCTTGTTTTGATTGTGAAGGCGGAGCTCCGTGGGGCCCAAGATATATGTTTTCCTCCTTTTTAGCCTACAAAAATGCAAAAAAAGTTTATAGATGTATAACTAGAGGAGGCAAAACGGTGGGTCGGTAAAGGGTCAAAACGGGTGATTTTGAAACGGGTTGTATTAAGCAGACCCACAAACATCTCTCTTATTTTTTCTTTGCCTGCTCATTTAGTTCATGTTTTTAGTATGATTTAAATCCCATCTTGTTACAATAATAATCCAATTTTTTTACAACAAAACTGATAATACAAATCTTTTTTTTACCCTTCATCAAAACCATAATACCATATCGTTTGACCCGTTGGAGGCAAAGTAAAACACTAAAACCCTGAATAAACATTAAACGGGTCGAAGTGGAAAACTTAAAAACACAAGTCAATGCTTTTATAGATATCTTTAAGCAATTGGAAAATTGTCAACTTACTTCGATTGTGTTTTCTGGTTCTTCTTCTACTTGTGGATCATTTATTGTGGTTTGATTTGGATCTTCAATTCCCAAACTTGGGATTACAAAGTCATCATTGTCTGGTAAAAACCAAAGAGCCAAACAACAAATCAACAATTATGGTTTTAAAACGCGTGATCATTAAGAATTATAAAACATATCACACGTACAGTACACATTATATAATTCTAATACAGAAGCAAGTTTCAGTTTGACCGGTTTTAAATTCACACAGTTCAGTTTTGACAGTGAACCAAACTGTTAACCTTTTTTAAGCATTTATTTTTCATTGTTTGAATATGCAGCTTTGTATATGTAGTATTAATTATCATGAAAGATCTTTAATTTCGAGTGCAAATTATTTTGGAAAATTAATTAATCCAGATGACCCACCCATCACAGCCGGTTATGATTTATGGGTTCCCAAAATAGAAGTTAATGATTCAACACAGAAATTTCATCGAAAGCAACTAAACCAAATCGTGAAAACCCTAGTTAGCACTAGTAAGATCGGATTGTTTACGTACAGAGATTTGTTACACAATTTCACTCAGTAAAACCATAATCATAGTTTTGAAAAGTTTGATTCTTGATTATTCAATTAGCTGTTACTGTAAGCTAACAGAGATGCCTCATGTCTGTGATTCCAATCAATAAAATACAGTAATGAAGTAATAATAATCAACTCTTTAATCAAATTGTCCTGATTTTGATGACTAAAACGAAGTAATCGGTGCTAAATTCTAAAGCGAAAAATTGAATAAAAAGATGAATATGACTTACCCCACTCATCTTCGTCGATTGTTGGAACGTTTTGCACAGAAGGATCCATTGATCATGAATTTTGAATCGACACAGAGGTTACGATTTGAAGTCCCTAAACGGAATAACATAAAGTGGTCGATTGGGGAATTTGATTCCCGCTTTGGGTGATGCAATTGATCCGATTGATAAGATAACATGGAAGAAACACGACACTGGAAATATAAACCCTAGAAAAATCTCGCCTAATCTACCAACCCACAACTGGTTGGTTAATATGTTATTTTTATCATTCCGTATTTGCATTTGAAACGCCAGACGACGGATCAATTAACGTGTTTGCGACCTCAACTCGTGTGTGGCAAAAACCCGCTATCGTAACAAACGCAAACACGTATGTTACGACGACACCTTTAATGTGCAAAAAACCACTTGCTTTGAATAAATCTATGTTTTACATGATAATTATAGTAGAACGGTCAGTTAAACGAATAAAAGTTATTGAGTAAAATTGTCTTATATGTTATTATGAGGCTAAATACAAAATTTTATAAACTTGAAAGTTCTTTTTTTGTGTGGGGGGAGGGGGCAAGAAAGCGAAACCAAAACATATGACTAAATCGGGCTAGGGTGAAACCAACTTTAACTCTACTTAAACAATCAGTTTGATAATGGTTTCCAACCTTATAGGTTAAACCCAGTTTCAAACGGCATAACCCAAACCGAATGGATTCCAATCCGGCTTCAACCCAATGCGACCTGATACACTTAAATAGGCAAACTGAGCAAACCACATGAATAAAAATGACTATTAACTCCCTATATATTTTTTAACTAACAAATGTTATCCATACACTTAAATTAAACCAATCCAAATTATTCCAAGCATGACGAGTCTAAATTTTTCCAAGCATGGAGATAGAACTCATTAGTCATTACCTCCCCATCTAAAAGACAAAACCTTTTGTTCTTTACCAAGTGTGTTAGTTTCACATTGACGCTTATCTCCAAGTAAGTTGTATTTTCCTGATTTCTTAGTTAACGTGAACACGCAAGTGCAAAAAACTGATTAAGTGCCCAAACTAGTCGACCTGGTTTTTGTCTCAAACCGGTACACGTCGAAACTAGTTTTTGAAAGGGAAATGTTCATGTCTGGCCGGGTTGAAAACCACGTGTTTGTTGGTTTAATTTGGGTTTGGCCGGTTTTCAAAATACACGATCACAAACTGATGTAAAACATATGGTTCAGTTCAAGTTCAACCAAACCGGGTTCAAAATCAGGTTTTACGTGGGTTGGAACCGGGTTCAATTCCGACCCGTTTTTTAGGTGCACCTTAACGATACAATGTTCTTGTTAATCTTGTTACTTGTTAGTATTAGCCTTCGTTTTGGACCTTTGAAAGGATATGGTTGAGAAACCGCCATCACTCCATCTTCAACCTCACATATACACTCATCCAATATTCATTCAACCACCTGCAAATCATCACCATAACCATGGCGACGACGAACACCCTATCATCAACATCATCACCCTTCACCCTTTCACGATACACAAAGGCGTTACCTCTTCATCCACCTTCAATCTTCTCCATCAATCTCAAAACCCCATCACCGATCCACCTCAACTCCGGCCACCATCTTCGCCGGACCACCGTAATCATCCCCAAATCCAAAAACACCGACTCCGCCGACGGTCCAGACCGGTTAATCGCCGCCGTGTGTTACTTCTACCCGTTCTTCGACGGAATCCAATACGGCAAATACGTAATCAACCAATTTTCATTCCTCCAAACCCTAATTCAACCTCTGGTACCTGCAATTAGGGTTTTTAAAAGCTTCCCGTTCAATGGATTCTTGGTGTTTTTGACACTTTACTTTGTTGTAGTTAGAAACCGTAATTTTAGCAGGTTTGTTAGGTTTAATACGATGCAGGCGATTGTTCTTGATGTGCTGTTGATCTTTCCTGATCTTTTGGAGAGGGGTTTTAATCCAAAAGATGGAATTGGGTTAGATCTGTTGATGAGTCTTGATAGTACTGTGTTTTTGTTTATGTTGATTTGTTTGATTTATGGGTCATCTTCTTGCTTTTTGGGGCAAGTTCCAAGATTGCCCATTGTTGCCGAAGCCGCTGACAGACAAGTTATGTAAAATTATTAACAAACATTGTTGTATCATTTAAGATTGTGTAATAAAAAAAAGTTAATTATGGGTTCTTGTTCTTTATTTGGTCGTTTTGGGTCATTGTGTGCCTTAAGTTGGGTTTGGAATTGCTCGTTAGAACTGTTTTTATCGCGCTTATTGGGTTTCTTGAGTAAAGATTTTGAGTTTCGTATCGGGACTACTTATTTATGTAGTTAATGATTGGTTAAATAGTTTGAACAAGCTATTTTAAACAAGTTATAGATTTCTCTGTATCTATAGAACTTATAGTCTAATGGTATCTGAGTTTATCTATAATGATACTTATTCTTATGAGGTTGAAGATTTGATTCTTACTTATTCTTATGAGGTTGTGGATTTGATTCTCACAATGAACAATAGTTTAGAATTAGAAGAAGATTACTTCATTCACAAATAATCTTTCACAATAAATAATTTGGAATCAGGTTACTTCATTCACAAATATTCGTTCACATGTCTCGTAAGGTGTTGTTGGCATATAAAAAAAGTAATTCTAGTAAGCTATATTCGAGGCGTATAAACAACTATCAACTTTCAGTAACCTCACTTTAAACATAGATCAAAATAAAAATTCTAGTGCACAAATTCACGTGTTTACATGCACTCCTTTCGTGTTTTTTCCCATTGCAAGGTTAATATGTTACAACGAATTACTAGATGACTTGTTTGGGCCTGCGATTTGGGCTGAAATGAACAACGTGAAACGTTTATTCATTGTATGAAAATTGAAAGTATACATCATAACATACCATATGTTCGATAAAAATTAAAATGTTTATGTGAGTTTGCTATTGTTTTCTCTTGAGAGATGATAACTGGTTCTTTGTTGTGTGCTTGTGGAAACTCACTGTATTGCAAATCATTGATTAGTGATCATTGGAGACTAGTCAAATAGTCAATAAATAAAAAAATGCATTTAAATTTTAGTTCTTATGAATTTTTTTTGTATTCCTGATGTTTCCTAATTTATTCGTCTTACACATTCCGGTAAACTACAATCTGCAACATGAGATCGAAACATTTGGAAATTTAACAACCACCACCGTTTTGTGTCCTACCAATTTCTTTTTTTTTTTTTTTGAAAAGCAAATAGCGCGGCCACCCGGCCTAACTCTGACAAACAAATCAGCCTTCCATCCAGCGAAATCGCTGAAAGTGTAACGAACTCGCCCCACCAATCCAAGAGAAAACCCATTTTGTGGGAAAACCCCCTGGCTCACCCAAAAACATTTTTTTGCTCCGAGTAAGACTCAAGCCTGAGACCTTACACTTAGAAAGTACCCAGGGTACCATTGAGACAAATGCCTCTTGGTTTGTCTCCTACTAATTAGAGAAGCGCTTGAAGCATTGCCTCTTGTCCACTTTGAGGAGTCATTACACTTGAATTCCACCTCAAGTCTTTTGGTTTGAAAAACAAACAAAACTGAATTTAGATTCGGTTTTTGGTTTGGTTTAACGAATGGGTGAACACTTATAATTTCAAATTTATCAATATTATAAAAATAGATAATACATCATCATCATCATCATCATTATTATCAGCATTAGCATTATCAGCATTATTATTATTATTATTATTATTATTATCATTATTATTATTATCATTATCATTATCATTATTATTATTATTATTATTATTATTATTATCATTATCTTTATTATCATTATTATTATTATTATTATTATTATTATCATTATCATTATTATTATCATTATTATTATTATTATCATTATCATTATCATTATTATTATTATTATTATTATTATTATCATTATCTTTATTATCATTATTATTATTATTATTATCATTATCATTATTATTATCATTATTATTATTATTATTATCATTATTATTATTATTATCATTATCATTATCATCACTATCATCATTATCATCATTATTATTATCAT
>WOUH02000041.1:7481960-7502790 GCA_009936405.2 Stevia rebaudiana | reverse complement strand
CATAGTTAATATAATAATATGTAAAGTTTGTTTAAAGCCTACGGGCTATGTAACGGATTTGCTTATAAATAAAAGTTTATATATCCGCTGCTATTGAGTTATCTCTGTTTTAACTATTGTGTTCATGAGTAAATCCGATGACGTGAAATGTCCCGGGAGACGGGTGTCACATTTAACCAACCCGACCTCATTCAATTATCAATATTACATTTATTATATTTAACAATATAATATTCAACCAACTCGAGTTATTATATTTATCCATAATAACCTTAGTTATTTTCACAATTTTGGCATAACCCCTACGTATCTACAAAATACGTTTAACATAACAACCTATAGCGTATGCTTATCAGGCCCTAAAACATTAAAACATTTAAGGAGAGCTCAAAAAACTCACCTTAACCAAGCAGAACCTCCGCTTATCATTCCTAAGGAATTCCCGCTCCTCAGACGTCAGACGCGAACCGAACTTCAGACGTGAACCGAGACTTCCACAAGTACCTCCGGCTACTTCCCGAGCACCTAGCTTCATCCTTTATGAGTCTAAAGAGTGTTTGGGGTGAAAAACGACCTTGGGAATCGGTTTTGGGGTGTGAGAAACGATCTGATCGATCTGCTATTTATAGATCTGTTTCTGGTCGGCCTCGCATGGTGCAAGAAATGGGAGGGAGAACCCTCGCGTGGCTCGAGAGATGTGCTGTCAGCAAACTTTGTGGTTTCGACACGTGTCGTTGGCCCCTCTCCATCGTGACATGTGTCCCGTCACTCACCTAGTAGCCTTGCCAGCAGTCCCTATAGACTTGCCAAGTGTCTTGGCACGTTTCCCTAGGTGCCATGTGCCCCCGATGCGCCGTTTCGCGGCCCGATCAGTACTTTCGGTTAACTGTTTTCGCGTTTCTCGCTTCGTTCGGACTCCGTTTTGAGCGCGGTTTTCGCCTACGTTCGTTATTTTCCGTTCCGCATCTAACCCCATTGGTTTTACTTCCAAAGGAGGTATTTAGATTTTGGACCTATTATACGCTCCTCATTAAGCGTGTAACTTCCAAACCGTCGCTTTAATCAAAATTCTGCATACGCTCAAACGCTTCTAAATACTTATACAAATATAACTAAAGCGTTTATTTTATATTATCATTGGGTTATACTATGGTACCGTTAGTTATCACAACTATCCTAACACCGAAACTTGATCGTAAGCATAACACTAACAGACGGAAGATTTCCTCTAATTCTTGTTTTATCAACACATAAAATTCGGGGTGTTACATATGTTGATGACATAGTGTGTTCCAGTTCATGTGAGGATTCATCTGCTTTTCAAGTTTGGTATGCATAAGTCATAACAGTACTTCAGTCAACGTTCCCATGAATCCAAATGATAAATTCATAGTAGATGATGGTGCTGATAAGATAGATGAGACCAAGTATAGAAGTTTGGTTGGTGGACTTATCTATTTGACTCACACAAGAACAGATCTTGCATATTCAGTTAGTCTTGTTTCTCGTTTTATGAAAAGTCCATCTAAACTTCACTATGGAGCTGCCAAACAAATACTACGATATGTCTCTGGCACTAAGAAGTTTGGCATCTGGTATGAAAGGAAGATTCATGTTGGGTTATTTGGGTATACAGATAGTGACTGGGCCAGCAGCCCAGATGATAGAAAAAGTGTCTCAGGATATGTTTTCTCCTTGGGAAGTGGTGCTGTAGCTTGGTGTTCCAAAAAGCAGACTTCAGTAGCACTGTCGACTACCAAAGCTGAGTATATAGCGTCCACAGTTGCAGCTTGTCAAGCCATATGGCTTCGAAGAATTGTAGACGATCTGAACATTGGTCAAGAATCAACCACTGTAATCTATTGTGACAATCAATCAGCAATCAATTTGTCAAAAAACCCTATTTTACATAGTCGATCTAAACACATTGAACTTAGGCATCACTTTATACGTGATATGGTGTCTAGGGAGGAGTTGAGTTTGGAATTTTGCAGTTCTCAAAGCCAAGTAGCTGATATGCTGACAAAAGCTTTATCCCGGGAAAAATTTGTGTATTTCAGACACATGATGGGAGTACGAGAGTTTGAAGTAAGGGAGGATGTTGAATTTACTTCAAACCCTAATGGCACGTGCATGCATGAAGAATAAAGGTCACTTGAAGGGTAACGGCAGAATTGAAGAAGTCAGCAAGAGAATCAAGTTTGTTATTAGAATCATTGAATAAAGTCTATTTGACTCAGTATTTTTAGCTAATCGTTATTTACTAGATTTCTAGGATAAGTTGTTTAGTTTGGCTATTTAAGCATTGTTTTGTTTTCGTATTTCGTATCAAATCATTTTATTCAATAAACTCAAAAAGCTTTGCTTGCGCATTCTGATTGTGTTTAATAGACTCTGAACCATCAATATGTTGGTCCCCGTATCCTCATCTACTATTGGCAAATTGAGAGACCGTTATATTCTAGAACCATGTTGTTAACGAGCCCAACCCTAACTAATTTAGGAATTAAAATGTTAACGGGCCAAACCTTAACTAATTTAGGAATTATGAGTAAGACCTAGATGAATAATTGCGATTTCCTATTTAAAAGCAAGGTTACACACCCGTTAACCATATTTTAATGTACTCCTTAATTTACAGTACATCAAGTCGTTCTTGAACTGTTCAACTGAAAATTTGTTTATTTACTGTATGAAAGAACACAAACAACAAATTTGTGGTTACTTGTATCTTTGTGGTTATTATTTTCCGGTGCTCTTATTATTATTTTTTATTATTATTATATACTCTAATAGAATATTATTTTCTTTACCTTCAGTTATGGTATAAGTTTAGATTACTTGATGGGTGGGAAATTGCAGCCTTTTTAAAGTGTCATTTTTTTAGACAATAAATAGTATTAAATAGTAGAACTGTCTCCTTAAGTGTAAATCATAAGCGGCTGTCATCTTGTCCTTCAATCACTTATTATTCCAGTTAATTGGATGCATTTTATATTAGCTACTTTGTTCTGAAAATCGAATATAAATGTAAACCCATGACTTCAATCAAAACGGTTGATTGACATCTCAACGTATTAACATGACTAAACAGGAATTGAGCTTTATCAATGGATAAAATGACATCAGTAGATTAGTTAGATGAGTAATTGATGTTTGAAATTCTGGTTAAAGAACATATGCACCAAGGAGCATTTTTCACAATGGTATCCTGAATATTTGATAAGTGTAGGTCTTGGGTTGGAGTCTCACCCGGAGCAAAAAAAATACTTCTGGATTGATGGGCCGATTGGTCGTGCTATTTACTATTAAAAAAAAAATTTAGGTTATACACTTTTACTTTATCGATACGATATGTTACCTACTACCTTTAAAAGAGCACAATTTTAGTTTGATGCAATGACTCAACAGAAACCTAACAAAAGTTAGTCACCTCAAATTAGATTTAGACACAAGTTATAAATCCAGTTAAAACCACTTCTGCATATGCTATAAACTATTATTATTTTCAACCTACCCTTAAATTTGCATAATTTGTCAATTATAATACTTGAACTCAACACTTTAAAATGAAAACCATTTTAACACACCTTGATATATCATTAGGTACTTATTTCTAAGCGTGGAGAACTTCATGGAGATGTAAATTAAACAAGATGTGGAGTTTAGTGGAAATCAAAGTAGGTGATTAGTGATGACGTGAGACTGAAAATTCAATAGAAGCGTAAAAGTACGCACATTATAATTTATAAGTTAGATACAACCCATTTAACTGATTTAATAAAAAAAATAATACTTACTGTCTCGAAAGAAAATTAATCATAAAATAAATATACACGGTTCATAGTTGTAGATAAACTCATCACCATTTGGAATAGTACACTAGAGAAAGGTTCATTGGGGAACCATAAAAACAGAACGAACTGACGAACACTTGTGGACCGTTAATTTATTTTGTATTGAATTATTTTATTGTACTGGATTATTTTTTTTGTGCTGGATTATTTATTTGTGATGGATTATTTTTTTTTGTACCGGATTGTTTTTATTTGTACTAGATTAATTTTTTTCTGTTTTTTTTTACTAAATTTTTTTTTTGGTACTGGATTATTTTTTTTTTGTACTAGAGTTTTTTTTTTTGTTCTGGATTTTTTTTTGTATTAAAGATAAACGGTACACAAGTGTTCCACAGTTCCCCTTTTTTTATGGTTTCCCAATGAATCTTCCCTTAGTATATTATATATACATTGATTTCGACAATAATTATATCGTGAATTCAAAATTATTGTTATATCATTAATGATTGAGTTTATAGTGTTAAATAATATAAATAACTATTTTACTTTTAGGTTTATTTATGTTTATTAGGAGATTTTTTTACATATTTTCCAGACAAAGACGTTAATTACGTATTTCTCAAATATAAATACTAAAATTTTAAACAACTACAATACCAAAAAGTCAATTTTCAAATAATGTATTGAAAGCAACAATCATCGATAATCAAAGTTTAATCTTTAAACATCAAAGATACATACAAAAACAAAAACAAAATATAAAGTTCTAAAAATTTAGGATGCCAAAAATCAATTAGTTTTTCTTTGTACTCGTCTACTTTTACTTGTTTGAGGCTTGAGGTTCATTAAAATCTTGAACAACTAATTTTTGTATATCTTTTTACGGTATACATACTTAACACAACATGATGTCTTCTATATACGTACGAGTGTGTTCAAGGCTCCTGTAAATGATCATTTTATGTTACGTTATTGAAAAAGACCAAATGAATACTCTTAAGAAAAAGAAAGCGCGACTATTGAAGACAAATTGTAATATGTAATGTACTATACATGATACAATATATACTTTTAACAATTTGCCTAATTTATTATTTACTAAAATAATAATTTAGTATTTCTTTAATTATTATATGCATTAAAATATTCAAAATGTTATAGCTTTTAACCTTTTACTATAAATAAAACTATTGATACTTTTCGTTATTGACGTAATAGTATAATCACGGCTCATGCTGTTAGAATTTTATTTTCTAATATGTCGGTGGAAGCATCTGGTACGTCGTCTACACATGGTATTGACATACAGCTGTCACCAATATTTCTATATCTTGATAACGTCTTTCTCAGAACTACAAAAAACGCCCCTGGATCATTAGAAATATGTGAAATGACAAAAAAATTATATTAAGAAGTAAAAACTAAAAAATGGATTTTGAATAATTGTTACTATGCTTCATTGGCTGATACTAAATTCATTCAGTTTGCGATTCTAATTTTCTTTTTCGTTATAAGGGACAATTCAACATCAAGAAAATTAACTTTATTTCTCATATTGATATTGATGATTAATGATACAAGAAAACACATAAGTAGAATTAAGTATAAATCAAATGACGACCAGGTTACTAAGATCGTTTATAGAAGTAAAAGTAAAAAAACTAATTTTATTTCACCTGATAATATAATTATTATCGGCTAATAGATCATAATTTAAATAATCATATTTTTTTCTTTACCAAAATATGAGTCCAATACATAACCGTTTCTCTCTAGCCCTATATTTCTATATGTTCTAAAAACTTAACCCAATGGTTTGGGCTTCTACCTTACAATGTGTAGGTCATGGGTTCGAATCCATATGAGGACAGTTTGAAAGACATCAGATGATTGATCGAATCCGGATTTAACCCGGGTTTCATTCCGATGGAGGCGAAGGTTTACTCATTTCATGAGGTTTCTGCACATCTGGTGTGGTTGTGGATTCTCACGGAGATCAAGTAATTAACCTTACTTACAGACGCGAAAGTGAGAAATAGACGTGACAAAAAATACCGTTAAAAAATAAATTTATATCAGCTATGAAATTACTCTGAATCTCATCAAATTTGGATAGTTAGAGCAAGTTATAGGAGATAATTTATAGACTTATAGTTATCCTCAAGTGATATTTCGGTGTTTAAAGTGTCTCTCATACTAGGAGTTGATGGTTTAAATCATGTGGCAAGCAAGTAATGTGTAGTTTTTTAATACAACTAGATACTTGTGTGTTTGTCATTAAAAAATTTTCATTAACAGAATTAAGCATTTAATGGGGGGTCAAAGTTAATCTTCTTTTTAATAAAAAAACGAGGAACTAGTCAGGAAGACCGTTGATGATCTGGAACAGCTGGGAACACAACAGTGGCTTAATTGTAATTAACATGAACTTAAAGTCTCTTAAATAATCCAAATCTACATATCTTCCACACTTTCATCCCCTGCATCCTCTCACACACACTCATTCACTCTCTCTCTCGCCGGAAATCACAATGCAGCTCCGTTATCCGGCGGCTTTCACAGCGATTCTCATCTCAGTACTGGTATTATTACTTCCCGGAGCCACTGTCGAAGGTCACAATATCACCACCATCCTCGCCAAGTTCCCCGAGTTCTCAACCTTCAACCATTACCTCACCATCACACACCTTGCCGACGACATCAACAACCGTGAGACGATCACTGTTTGTGCCGTAGACAATGCCGGAATGTCAGATCTGTTGAGCAAACACCTGTCGGTGTACGCAATGAAGAACGTGTTAGCACTTCACGTTCTCCTTGACTACTTTGGCGCGAAAAAGCTCCACCAAATCACCAACGGCACTGCCTTAGCGGCGACGATGTTCCAAGCCACCGGTACCGCATCTGGCTCCTCTGGATTCGTCAACATTACGGATCTGAAAGGCGGTAAAGTCGGATTCGGTAGCGAAGATTCCGGTAGAACAGATGCGACGTTCGTGAAATCGTTACAGGAGGTTCCGTACAACATATCGGTGATCCAGATCAGCAGTATGTTGCCGTCTGCGGAGGCGGAAGCTCCGACGCCGGAACCTGCCGCCGTGAACATCACTTCTCTGATGTCGGCGCATGGATGTAGGAATTTCGCTGAGGCTCTGCTTGCTTCCGACGCGATGAAGACGTATGCCGGTAACATCGACGGCGGATTATCGGTGTTTTGTCCTCTCGATGATGCATTCAAAGGATTCATGCCGAAATTCAAAAACCTAACGGTCGGTGGAAAGCAATCGCTGCTCGAGTACCACGGTGTGCCGGTGTATCAATCGATGTCGATGTTGAAATCGAGCAATGGCTTGATGAACACACTAGCAACCGACGGTGCAAGCAAGTACGATTTCACGGTACAAAACGACGGTCAGGATGTAACGATTAAAACCAGCATCGTTACGGCGAAAATCGTCGGAACATTAATCGATCAACAACCGTTAATCATTTTCACCATTAATAAGGTGCTGTTACCGAAGGAGCTTTTCAAAGGAGCTCTTTCTCCGGCTCCGGCACCGGCACCGGAAGCTGACGCTCCAGCGGCGGATTCACCGAAGTCTTCAAAGAAGAAGAAGCATAAGTCTCCACCGGCGCCGGCTTCATCAGAATCTCCGGCGGATTCGCCGGGCGGTGCTGTTGCCGATCAGGAAGCTGATGGAAACATTGCAGTGGAAATCAAGGGTTTCAGATCTGCTGTTGTGGGATTGGTTCTCTGTTTTGCGTCTTTAGTGATGTAAGTGCTTGTTATTTACACTTGAAGAAATTATATTTGCATTTCATTATGATTGAATAATGAAATTTGAATATGAATTTTGAGGTTTTTTTTTTTCAATAATTTATTTATAATCTTAAGTGCGTGTGAAGTTAAAACATTGAGGTTTGTTTTTTGTATTTTTAACGGTGTTGTTCTTGATCATTTGTGTTCTCTTTGTATACGAATACAATGCTAGCTAATAGAAATTAAGCATTTATGATTTTTGATCTTTTTTAGCTAACGAATTTGAGTCGAGTCGGTTTCAATTCATCTAACTCAATCGAATATTATTATGTGTTGAGTTAACTCGAGTAACATGTCATAAAATCAAATCCCAACTACTATTATTAGCTCGTTATCATCTTGTATTTATTTCCTATATAGCTTGTAGTTCGATGAATTTACTAGTAATTATAATGATTTAAAATTTAACATGTATGATATAACATGGTATCAAAACTATAAGTAATAGAAAGAAGAAATCAAACATGGAATAGGAAACTTATGATAGTGAATTAACGAGCAACGTTATATTGTATTTTCCTACAACCAAACAAGTGATTAAATAAATAAGGGTGTTCATAAATTGTGAAAACCTACTGAACTCCTCAAAATGAAACAAGTCAGCTGGCATGAAATATATTATTTGTTTTAGACGGCTTGTGTGACGAAACAATATATTATTTGATTTAGACGGCTTGTGGGTTGTTTAGCATTTACCAGTTTCTATTCATTTTAGATATGAACTTATCTTTATCATTTTTTACGAACATTAATACAAAATTATGCTTTTGAAAAACATAATTAATATGAGTTTTTAGCTTGTTGATAGTTTTATTAATGGAATTTGTTTGGCTGTTTAAAAAAAATATATAATATAAGTTTAAAACCGTAAAAATTAAAAAACCTAACAAATCATGTTTGGTTTGTTTTTTCTTTCAAAACCACAACTATCGGTTCACCAAATTTTCGTTTAAACAAATTAAAAGTGATCGACCTTTTTTGAGATTTACTTAGTGTTTTTGAGTGAGCAAATAAGCAAAACTAAAGCACTGTGATTAATAGGAATTTTCTCATGCTTAGACGTGGATTACGATATTAATATTTATAAGGTTGGATTCACCAGAAAAGAACTTTAGATTATGTACTAAAATAGAAAATCATCATTAATCGTCAATCAGTCTCAAGGCAAAATAGGTACAAACATGACCCACTTTCATATTTCATCTAATCATACTAGATGCTAGAAAACATATCTCATTTATGGATTAAACATTCTCATATTATTATATTAAAATGATGGTTATGAGTTATGACTGACTATTTTTGAGACCCACTGTGGAGAATCAAGAATGGAATAATGAATTCTAACAAGGTATCCTCGGATTAAAAACGTTTTTGAAATGTAAGAACTAAGGGAGATTCCAGTTTGTAAAAGATACTAGTGTTACAAAATGTAAAATTAATTTGTAAAACTTATCAAAAATTTGATTCGGGTCGATACTGTAATCGACAAATTACAAAAATGGCATACTATTTATAAGCAAACAAAATTACATGAATGATACATGTGGTATGTCTGAAATTTAGACGTTGAAGTTACCTCACACTTGCCAAGTGGAAAAGGGTAACCACATGCGCATTGAAATTATTTACATATATATTTTAAATCTTACATGTGAAAAGACAAGGTAAAAATATATTTATATTGTATACCATCGTAAGATTTATGACCAGAATTGTTAAAACTAGAATCTTAATAAAGCCCGAAACCGCTTGGACTAAATGCATAATTAATAATGCTTAAGTGATATAATGATATGTAAGTTATAAAGACTATGTTAACTAATTATGTGTTAGCATGTAAAAGCAGATGTCACAGTGGCATATCATATCATAAGCTCATATAATTTGTTTTATTTTCAATGTATCACATGTTATATTATATATATATTTTTGAAAAGCTATATTCTTTTTAAATAATTAGAAAATCATACGATATCTCTAACACGTGCCACATTGAATTTAGTAACCCAATATTTCCTCCACCGCTGATGTAGCTTTCTAAAAACAAAAAACCAAATCTATTCTCTGCTTTAATCACTTGTACGGTACAAGTGACTGCAATATCTATTCACAAGTCATTTTTTTGACAAAAGTAAAACATACTTAAGAACTTACAGAAAAAACAGAAAATAAGGACAAACTCGATTCGAACCTAAGACCCTTTCTCAATTATTATCACCGGTTATGAAAAGGAAATACATAGCATATGCATGCAACATCTTCTTTTATGATTGACAAGTATAATTATAAACAAAAAGATTGCACAAAGAAAAGAGCAAATTAAATAAACTAAAAACTAGAAGTGAAGAAATAAAAGCAAAATCAAAACCAAACTAAGCAAGCAATTGATATGCAAATATGATGCTGAAGCCACGGGTTGATACATATCCGTAATCGGAGGAGAATAACCACAGTTTTGCAAAGATGGTTGACAGTTTCCGGGAAGTAGCGGTGGCGGCGGCACTCCGTACAGAGGACCGGTGGACAACGGTGGTGCTGGCGGTGGTGGTTCACAAGAAGGTTTAGGTGGTGGCGGTGGTGGTGGTGGTTCACATGGTTTAGTTGGTGGTGGTTCACATGAGGGTTCACATGGTTTAGTTGGTGGAGCTTCATACACCGGTTCGACTGGCGGAGATGGTGGCGGTAATGGTGGCGGTGGTGTTCCGTATAACGGACAAGGATATTCACAATGTATGGGAAGATCAACACCATTAGACACCATGAAACTTAAGTTTAAAACCAATAAAAGTGTAATAAAATATGAACACAGCATATTTTTTTTTTCTCTTGTGACAATGAAAATGAACCATTTTTGTCGCATATTTAACATGCACCGATATGACATTAGATACATACGTAACTAACAAGGAAAATGACACATGGGAACTATGAGTGTATTTCCTTACGTGGACATAGTAATTCACCGCCACGTGGCACCTTATCGTCATCCTTTTACAAGATGACACTTAGGTTTGACCTCACCTAAGTGGTGCACAATTTGAACACATCTTATGTCAAACGGGTGGGTCGTGGGTCAAGTCAAGTCAAGTAGGGCCAAAATGTGTAACCGGTCAAGTTGTTTTAAAAAAATCAATCTGGTTCAGGCCGAAACCTATCAGTTTATAAACCAAACTCACAATAAACATATTGCATAAAATGAATATATATATATATATATATAGAGAATTGGAAACTACAATGCATTTATTACCGCATGCTCTTAAGATTCTTATATAGAAAACTAAACATATACAGATTACTAAGCATGCAAATTTGATGAATAATTCACTTTAGGATTATTTATTACAATTTTTTACTTAGATCTTTTTTGTTGAAATAAATATAACTCGGGTTACCATTTGAATCGGTTGATACCGGAAATGGAGAGAATCCAGAGTATTTCCACTCGGTTTTTGCGATACATAATTCGGTAATGTATTTTCGTAAACCTTGTTCTTGAACCGAAATCTGACTTGCATATTCCTCCAACGGCATCCACTGTGGAAAATATGTCATAAATTCTACATTTTTTCTTTTATATAATAATTGCTATGATTTTTTACAGGTGGCAAAATAAATTTGTTAAAACAGGTTTTAGTATATCACTTTCAACCTTTTTTTTTATGAAGTTATACAGTTATTCTGTAAGATACTGCATAACTGCTAATGATCTAAAAAGATAGATGTTTAAATTTGATAATATATTTAAAATATATAAATATGCAAGTATTTGCATATGTATATATATTTTTGTATATCTTATAAATTTTTTGTATGATTTACAAAAATCGTTACCTTAGCTGCCTCAATTTCTGTTTCTTGAATTTGAATCTCAAACGACAGTGGACGCATCATGCACAAGAATAGTATCTCTGATTTTCCGAAGAATACATTGTGTTCTTGACTGCCAATCGAATCAATTTGTATTAAAAAATATCACACACACACACACACATATATATATGTGTATGTATGTATATGTATATGTATATGTATATGTATATGTATATGTATATGTATATGTATATGTATATGTATATGTATATGTATAAGTATATGTATATGTATAAGCTTAGGTACGTCACAACATCATATCAGCAGCAAAAATAATATTTTGTAAGATATGGTTCAAATGTGTATACCTGAATGCTAGTACTTCAACAAACTCTGTATCTATCTGAGACAAGTTAAATCATATAAAATATTTTTTTAAGTTTAAGTTTATAAAAAAAAGTGGCATAATATTTAAATGTAAATTAGGGGTTTAACACTTACTCCAGTCTCTTCTTTGACTTCTCTAACCAGCCCTTTAATAATATCTTCACCCTGTAGAACAGAATCTCATCAGTTTTGGATTTCAACCCGTTTACAGTTGAGCGGATTCAATCGGGTATGTTTTATTTCTAACAGGTGAAAAATAACCAAAAAAGGTATACTAAAAAATCAAGAAATTATTTTAAATCTTTATCATATTCAAAAAACAAACTTTAATTTTGCATACTTTAATCCCTTGAGTTTTAAAACTTGACGATAAGGTCCCCATAAAAAATTCTTGACAGAAACTACTTTTTTTAATAATTAAAACCTTCAACTTTAAAAAAGTAACAAAATGGTAAAATTTATATATATGAAACCATAAAGCCCCAATTTATTTTAAAAATGACCATTTAATTATTTTAAAGGTCCAAGGTTTAATAACTTAAAGTTTAGGCACTCGGGTCAAACCAACCCACCCGATTTTATTTCGTACCAAAATTGAAAATTTACCAATTTGACCTCATCAAACAAACCACCCATTATGACACTTCTATATGTACCTCATGTTGGAAAAATAATTTACTTTGATTAAAATATTCACCTCGTGAATAATTCCAGTAGATATTTTCCATACGCCCCGTAACATCCCCATCTTCTCCTGAACAACAAGCATCTATAGAAACATAAACACAAAATGTAGAGAACAAAAAACAAATTAGTCAACTAATCTAATAAAAAGTCAATTGGTCAATGTAAATAAATGTACAACAACATAAGTTATTTACAACAAAAAATTGTCACTCTCATCTGTTTACGTATCAGCCTTTACATCAAGTAAACTTTTCATAACTTTTTCTTCAATTTAGTTGTTTAATATACAAGCCTCATGCAGACTCTAATTTTGACCAATTTTTTTTTGCATTTTCCTGAGTTCTTCATGTGCGCCTTTTAAAACAACAGGGTACACTTATTTGTATGTGTGTATTTGAGAATGTAGATGAGATTATTTGCAGAAAATAATGGAAAATAATATATACCTCGCGTTTATCGTTTAAGACGATAGCACCAACACGCGCTATATGTGAAGCATTTCCGGGGATTGGATTTATTGTTTTAGGGATCCAGTAAAGAAGCATCAGGTAATTTGGTTCAGCATGATGATACCAAAAACCCTCCTGCCAATAATATAAAATATTTCACCAAAATTACATTTTATTAACTTATGAGAATGCATGAATTAACAAATTAATCACCATATTCTGAATATGTATTACCTAATAAAATATGTTCAAAGTTTCTACTACAGGTGGCAAGTTGGGCAGGTTGGATGACAGGTTCAAGTTTAAACGGGGTTCATTTTTTTTTTTAATTTTTATTTCTTTTTAATTTTTTTAATAAATATTCAAGGTGCTATGTTACAAAACTAAACTAAATCTTTAAATAAAACGATCTAGGAGGTTGTGTGAATTAAAAGTAGACTTTGTGTGACTTTCAAGTTTAACCGAATCGACCCGTATGAGTATATGATTTTTATCCGTTTAGCTAATTTTCACCCATTTGACCCGTTTAAGATAAAGATTTAACCCAACAAACCATTGATAAGTAATTGTGTTAAAAATGCCACCTTAAGTTTCAATCCATAATTTAATCCAACAGTGACCAAAAATAAGAATATATATTCACCTTAACTGCAGTATCAACAAGATTTGAAAGATCAATTGGTAGTTTAATCCAAACACCCTTCTTTCCCTATAAAACCACAAAAAAATCAGACCACAAAAATGAAAGTCAACAATCCCTAAATATATAAAATACCTGCAATTTCCATTGTGACATTGAAGTTTTAAGCAGTGTACGGAAAACATCAGAATCCATATGTTCTTTCATCTCTACCACAACACCTCCAAATTCATCATCAGTTGCAGGAAGTTTTTGAACAAATTCAACTCCATTGTTTGTAGTCATTTGATCCATTAAAACAATAGGGACATATAATTTGTTGGCTTAAGTCAATGCCTAAAGGACAAAAAGGTAAAATCCATCAAAATTTACCAAAACGCAAGATAACCAACATTAAATGGATTTTTTTTAATTTCAACCATATATTCCCAACTTTAACAAAATAAATACTCAACTGATGCACCTTTCATGAAACAGTGCAACTATTCATGAAAAGTTAGATACAGTTAGTTATATACTTAAACCAAAATACAGCATATTTTCACTTTTGGCAGGAAGAGTTTATGTAAATACCATGACTAAAGTTAAAGAAGGCTAAATTTCAGTTATAACTTATAACTGTTTTATCAAACATTTAAATATCAAGTGGTCCATGCTAAACAGTACATAAGTATGCGTTAAAAAGTCATCATCATTACAAGCAGTTGACCTTTCGACTTCAAACTGACCCTTTATTTCATTTCGACTTCAAACTGACCCTTTGTAACTTTTAAAAAAAAAAATCTTTGTTTTTTACACATATTTTTATGTGTATAAAAAACAAAAGAGAGATTAATGTTAGCTTATATATAAATATATATTGTAAAAAACATTCAAAAGTAGTAATTTTAGCATCTGATCTTCGTTTTTACACACATGAGTGTATGCCTATGTTAAAATTTAAGCTTTAATTTAAACGAGTCAAATGAGAAAGCAAACAAATTCATACTTTCATAATGATTCCAACACTTAACACCGTGATTTTGCACGTACAAAAGCAGAATTAAAAATGATCCGCGAGTTCGTACTGTATAGCATCAATTCGAATGATACTAATTTCAGTAATTAACCTGAATCGTTTAGACCTTACACAAACATTTGACCTAACCACACTCAAACACATAAATTACAACTGATTTTAACAATCAGTTATCAATTAAGTCACGAATTCATACATCCAGACTTAACAAATTACAAATTACAATCATAGAAGTTCGAAGAGTTCTCAATTAGACATGAAACTGGTACCTGTGAAACACGACGAGAAGAAAACTGTTGTTAATCGAAATGCAGTTTTGAAGATCCAGCGTGTGTTTACACACAACTTGTTCGTCGTGAGTATTTAATGAGTAATTCTAACGTGCGCTTTGTGCGTTTGGGAACAGTCTCCTACTTCAGACGGTCAATTGAAATACCATGTAGCCGTTTACTTATAAAATAATTGAAACCTATGATTCTATGAACGTTATTGTTACGCTAAGGTATGTTGTCGGGCTGATTTTTAGTAAGTTAAGGCTGAGGGGAATATGAGGGTATCTTCACAAGGGAAAGTTAGTTATGTGATATATTCGTATGAGTGAGAGGAAATTGAAATAAAATGATTGAAAAATATATATATTATAAATTTATCTAAAGTCACTCAAAACTCAACACAAATAATTTACAAAACACATTCTTAAAAAATATACCCTTTCTAAGAAAAATTAAGTTTTCACCGGCATTGAGGTCGAGCATGTGAAGATTACTGAAGAAGAAAGACATGAAATCGTCAAATGGTTTGTAATTAAAAGATGCATATGATGCTTAAAGCATATTTGGCCGAACAGTTGTGGAAGGACCGTTGTTTTGTAATTTTAATTTTGTTAGCGGTATTTGTAACGATATTTATAATTTAATTGTAATGTTATTGAAAATAAAATGTTATATTCAATTAAAAAATAAAATAACGTAGAAAGAAATCATTGCAACCTTACTTACATTTACCTAGGGAAGTGAGGATGAGAGTGCTTCACTCTCTCTCATATGTGGCGTCAACGTAACATGAAAAATCACTCACGCTCATGTGGGCTCACCAGATGGTCTTAGGCTTGTATATTTATGTGAGTGTAGTTAGTATTAGTTTTTTATCTTAAAATAATTTATGGTACTTATGGGTACCTTAGCGAGGTGTCCCACCACCCTTAACTAATAAAAATAAAACTGATATGCTTATGTAAGGGTTAAACTGAGATTAATAAAAGGAAAGGTATTAAAAATTTGAATAGAAGCACAAATCCACTAGTAAATTTAAGCCAATGAGCACATGAAAGTATAAATTAACACAATTATAAATATAATATAAAAAAAAAGTCTCAAGAACCCTTGGAGACTTGAACCCACCTCGTTTGGTTAAAAAGGAAGCGTCTTACCATCAACTGCTAGCCCATATTGTTAGTTGATTTTCGTTTGAAACGTATACATACACAAATGAATATCTGAAGTTAAGAATTTAAGAAATCATTTTTTTGAGAACTAGGGTTATATATATATCAGAACAGCTTCAAATACATCAATCAAAAACCAAAATCAATTATGTGAAATGATTTTTATCTACGGTTTCAGTTTCAAATTTCAATTCTAGATTATAAATTGATTAATCAAATTGCTCAAATAGTATGATAACACTTTTTGATTGATTCCAAAATTAATATGATGGAAACATGATAATAATAAGAAGAAATAACTATGAGAGCAAATGATACCTGTTCGTCCAGTAAATGCAGTGTTGATGACAGATTTGGTCGTGTTCCCGTTTAAACTGTATAGCTAAGATGAAAGTACAGCTAAGATGAAATGATTTAAGAGGCAATGAGGGGGGACATAATCCTTATGGTTAGGGATTTTATGAATGATGATGATGTTATATGATAATTAACCTTATTTGGTGCATGTTATCTCATTTATTTAAACCTAGAGGAAACTTTATTTAGAATATTAATGATAATTATGTTCATCATATTATCATATATTTGGTATAACTATTTAGGTAATTGATCAATATAATTAAATAAATAATCATAATGACCACATTTACTTTTAGTAAATGATTACATCAAATGCCTCATGCAACACCCATAATTTATAGGATTTTAATTAAATCAAATAAATTTTAATTTAAAATTATGTAAAATGTAATTTTCGTCCATAAGGTTTGTAAAACTTAACAGTTTCAATCTATCTTTAACATAAAACGTCTTTAACGTTTCAAAATTTTAAAGTAATATACTAAATATAGTAACTTCAAATAATCTTTTAATTTATTATGAAAAATATTGATTTAAAAAAAGTAATTTTTTAACTGCTATATTATTTTTCAAAAAATAATAATTTTGTTTTATCGTTTAACCACTTCTTTTTAGTTTATTTTATCTGTTCAAAATAAATTTAATTTCTTCAATAATAATAATGTAATTTCTTCTTATAATTTTATTTTATTCAATCGACAATAATTTAAGTGTTAAAAGTTGTTTAAGTTTATTATAAGAAAATAAAACACATTAATTAATTCACAAGTTAAAGAAGAATATAATTTTATAATATTTATAATACTAAGTATAATAATTACGATTATTTAATAAAACAAAGAATATCTAAGTATTATCTCATTTACGTCTATTTATAATACTAAGAAAAATAATTACTATTTTTTTTTACAGACAAGTCTAATACACGAGCTTATAACTTAATATAATATATTTACATGTATTATTAATATATTCTGACAACACCCACTACAAAAAGTCTATGAAAAGACAAAAAATATAAATGGAATTAGCGTGTAGCCGTTTATCTAGAAAATAATTGATAGCAATGAAAAATACCTTAGTCAAGAACGCAAGTTATCTTGTCGGGCAACTAATGGCTAACTATAATAATTAAAGCTGATATGTTTTGTAACATTAATAAGAAAAAAGCTAATAACATTTTAATAAAAATATAGACTAATGTAACGTTAATAAAAAGGAAATCGAATAAGTCTCAAGAACCCCTAGCTGTACTCAATCTTGTAACTTTTTTACATTTTAAACATATATATATCTGCAAATGAAAATTTAAGAATTAAGAAAAAAGTAGACTGTCTAGCTGAATTTAATTGATCTAATCCTTATTCTTCATCAACGCCATGTTTGCGGTGCGCACTTATAATGTATATATATGTGGACTCCTTAGGGGCAAAAGTAAAATTGTACTAGTTTTAACATTATTTTACTTATTTTTGTGAAAATAACGTTAAAAACGTTGGGTTGACGGCTAATCAGGCATCATGAGTTGGGGGGTCTCTTTCGGAGCAGTCTCTCTCTTCTTACGGGGTAGTGGTAAGACTTGTCTTCATCTTACCCTCCCAAACCCTACCTTTAGGTGAGATATACTGAGTACGATGATAATGTTATTCTTCATCAATCACACAAAAGTTGGTGTTTTGTGTGTATGCATGTATTTGTGTAATTGTGAAGACCATTTCTAAAATATATGAAAGTGGAATACTAGCGATCGCCATCCATGTCTACTTGCTTTTTCTATTTTGTCTACTTATATATTTGGACTCTCTATTTCCGTGTTGTCCTTGTTGGTCTCCTTCTTTCGCATCCATCCATGAATATTGAAAGGTACATTTGTCGAAGATTGTCTAATAAAATCTACATGAATTCATATACATATTTGAATATATAAAGTAATTTTAATTTGTATATATCAGTTGTAACTTATCGTTACATGTTTATACATATTCATGTGTTTGTAAGGTGAATGGTTATATAATGTATCACAATTAAGACAAAAGATGTTTAAGTGTCTATATATTTCTTACCTGAAATCAATTTTGTTACAAGATCACGTACAATGAGTAACGTCATTGGGATGATCACCTTTGCCAATCACGATCTTTAACCCCACCCAGATTAATTTATTTAATTATATTAAATCGCATTACTCTTTTATTTTTCTCTCACTTCCAGTACCTTAAACATAACTTCAAACATATATTTCTTTTAACCGTTAATTGGGTACCCAAAGTAGAAGATATAGTCGTGTGAATTGAATGAGGCATTTGCTATGGTAAAATATGAGTACTCAGTAAACTCATATGATTATTTTATCATCGGTACCGTATATAACTATAATAGCATATTTATCAATGATTTAAGTATTGGTTCAAATTGGCTAGTAATACCATATTATAGACACGAGCCCGATACAAAAGAGGCTGGTAAAACTACAAAACGATATTTCTTTTGTGACGGCGGTAAACATGCTAATACTTAATCGTAATACCGGTGTTAATAATTTTAAATTTTGATTTTTAAAATTTGAACATTTATAGAAATAACAATTATTAGGAAAAAATGATTGGTATAGAACTAAAATACCTAGAGCCCTCCATATGCTTGGGATACCATATACAATCTTCGTCCATTCTAGAAACGATATTCTTCAATTTGAAGTTCAAATTGATCTAATCTTGATCGTTCAACTTTTTCTTTAATTTAAGAAAATGTTATTGTTGATAGGGATGGTAATGCTCTTGTGGATTATTATTATTATAAAATCATGTACTTTATAATTATTTTTTAGTTTTAATTATCTTATGCAATATTAGAGTTAACTAGTAAACCACCGTTACAACCAGAATCATTTCCGGTAGAGTTAATAACCACTGATAACTATTGATGAAGGGTCATTATGTAATTTGCAATAAATTAAAACAAAACTATTTGATCATGTTCATACATATGCGTAAAAATATTGTGAGTGAGTTTTGTATAATTTAGAAAGTGATTGATAGTGGTTGTGAGTGGAGGAGCGAGAAAAACTGGGAGTGGTTGTGAGAAAATTTGTAAATTTGAGAAGAAAATTTGAGGTGTTAGGATTCCTTATTTATTTTTTAATACTTTTTAATAGTGGTTGTGAGTGGAGGAGAGAGAGAAAATGTAATGATAAAGGTATAAAAAAGTATTATTTAATTGAAAAAAATAGTGATTTTTAGTAAATTATAAGTAACGAAGATAAAGAACGGGATGTGAATGCTCTTATGAATGTTACTTTGTCATTTTTTAAGTATATGAAATCATCATCATCGTATCTCAGTAGATCTCACATAAAGGTAAGGTCTGAGAAAGGTAAGATGAAGAAAAGCTTTACCTCTATCCCGTAGGAATAGAAAGGCTGCTCCCAGTGAGCCCCCGGCTCATGATGCCTAACTAACCGTCAATCCAACGCTTTTAACGTTACTTTCACAAAAATAAGTAAAATAACGTTAAACTAGTGCAACTTTACTTTTTCCTCTTGAGGGTCCACACATATATATATTTATGCACGCTCCGCAAACGGGACATCTTTAAGTATATGAAAAAAATGAATATTAATTTTTCCTCTAAACCACTGTGATTTTGGCAAGTTTATACTCGTCCACAGTACCACCCGACAATAAGGGTGTCCACCGATCCAAAACCGACGGACCAGCTGGAACAGAAAAACACTAAACCAGAAAATATCCAATTAGAAAACATTAAAATTTAAATGAAACCAATTTGAATTTAAATTAGACTCGAAAACACTAAAATTCAAATGAAACCAATTTGAATTCAGTTTGCGAATATTTAAATTGGGTTACATCGAACCAGATTTCATATATTAAATTCCAACTAGGATTATACCCTCCGCGCGTTGCGGCAGATCCTTTAGAATCACCGACAACACGTCCATGTCTTTGTCAAATTGGATCTCTTCGTCGTTCAGGTTCGGTACAGATACGGTAGTGAAACTTGGTTAAATTGCTATAGCTTATTTTCTAAACAACATTTAAATATAAGGTATGATGAATCTGAACAAAGCTTATGCTGAAGCACATAAGACCACTATAACTGAAGTTTCTTAACTGCAAATTTTGTTATCTTCAGAATGAAAAATATAGTTTGAAGCATAAGTGAAGAACACCTTGAATTCTAATATACCTTAAAATTGAAGGTGAGAACACTCCACTACAACTGTCAGTAGATAGGTAGGTTTGTGTAGCATTGAAGTCAACCATTCAAAGGCCTGACCTTAAAATACGGATTTGGAAATTCAAAATAAGAAGCGGTCAACAATTATGATTTAGATAATAACTTATATATGAAATTGAGGATGTAATAGATAATAATCTTTGTTACCTTTAATC
>WOUH02000041.1:7439334-7456864 GCA_009936405.2 Stevia rebaudiana | reverse complement strand
GAGTCTAAAAGATTCTTTCATATTAACACATATTAACCCTTAAGTTTACGGTTATTTCAGCCACTAGCATTAACTTTTTTAGACTTCGAATTTATTTTTCATGTCACGTTACATACTTACATATAGCACCTTGAAGGTTCGAATCCGCCTCAACAGATGAAGCCAGACGCCATGGTACGTGTGTGGATGGCCCGAAGGTGTTGATTTGTGTCCGGTAGAGTCCACGCTCAAAAATTGGGATGTAATTATCTTGTATGAAAGAAAAGTTTAGCCAATGTTGTTGACTTCTTTTAAACTCATCCTAACTTTTTATAAGCGAAAATTTTCACACTTTATTTTTTTAAAATTACATCAGAAAATCAACTTTTTAAAGCGCATACCCACGGCTGGTACCCACAAACACCCCACCACCCTAAATTATAAAAAAAAATACTTTTTTTAACAACTCAATATGAAAAAAGTTAAAAACATTTTTAAAAAATAGAAAAACTTAATAAGGTTAGAAATATAAAAAAGGTGTACACAAATTGCCCATCCATTTTTTCAAAAACTTTGTTGTCAACTATTTATTTTAACATTGCAAGATAGGATCTTCTTGTACCTTTTTTTTTTTAATAAATCTACCCGTAGATCATAACAATAATTGTAACAGTATATAAGTATAACTAAATAAGTTTGACTTTCTACATCGACAAAATGTCACTATGATTAGCACCACATTTGGACTGGGTTATCAATGATGTAACCAATGTGCATAATAAATCCACAAATATTAAATCATTTCCGACATATTTTGTTTTTAGGCAAATATGCTTTTAGGTTGTGACAAGCCGTTTACTCTTAACCAAACAACCCTCATACAAACATATGTTAACGTTCTTCGTGTTTGCGATAATGTTATTTTGAAAAGCTTTTCACTTGAACCGATATCATTTTGGTATTTTTATTCTCTCTGTTAACAAATTAAACTTCAGTTTCTTTTTTCCATCAATTTAAGTTGCACAAAGTAGTTCTTTTGTACGTACGTCATTTGATTTTTTGTTTTAGAGTTAAGTTTGGAATTGGTTTGTAGATTATACGCTCAATAGAATTCTGTTAGTTAAGACTTAAAGTTATGATATTTAATATTTACGCTCTTCCAACCTAAATATTTGCTGATTTGCATTTTTTTTCTTACTGTTTATTATAATATAAAAACGTAGACATAAATCGAAGACTTTGATATTTTCTAAAATTGAAAAATAATGCATCGCAAGATTGGCCAAACTCATATTTTATTCAAATATGACTCGTATACTTTTTAAATGTTGAAAATGGGACAACCAGAAGTTAAATACACACAAGTTGTTATAAAACTAAGCGACTAGTTTGATGTAAAAGAGGTTAAATCGGAAATTTTCAATTTATATCTAAGCTCGAACACGACTTTAGCTGGTTAAATAATGTTCACTATGTTTATTTTAATAGTGGACACTGGGCAAAAGCTCTCTAGAATTCAATCCTAAAATCCACTTATAATTAATTTAATGGAAATAAATAAGAGGTCTCACTAGACCAAGAGACCCAGCAGCATACAATTTTTATTATAAAATGAAAGTTATTTTATTTGTACTAATAATAAGCTCACTTGTTAGACTCACGAGTATAGTTAAGTTCGGTTTATCAATTTCAGTGTCTAATCATTTTTTGAAAGAGCTCTTTTTATGATGAGTTAATTTCTTTTTGTTTCATATGGTTTAGTTAAAATTGTCATTTCCATCTAAAATTTAAAATATTGTCATTTTTATCTCTGTGGTTTTCATTTTTTTTTTTTTTTCGTTTTAGTCCAATGAATAAGTGAATTGTTAAGGCATTGGATTAAAATGGAAAGAAAATAAAAACCGTAGGGACAAAAATGACAAGAAAATAAAAGCACAGGGACAAAAATGACAAGATTTCAAATTTTGGATGAAAATGACAATTTTAAGTCAATCACATGGATCAAAAAAGAAATTAAGATAATTTTCATGCAACTCAACTTGGAAGAAGATCTCGAATAGCACCAATGCAGTTTTCACACCACGACACAAGCTTAATCTAAAAAAATAAAAGGACTATTAGGATTTGAAGTTTAATCTCGAATTAGTTATTAAGTTAGGGGGTTTGTTTTGTTAAGGTTATTAAAGTATGTTTTATTTTGGTAATTAGGTTAAGAAACTTGTTGAACTAGTTAGGGTAATATTATAAATATGTTAGTTTGCTTTGGTTTATTTGTATTCTTGTTTTGATTATTGAATAGTAAGAAAATAGTCGGATTGTCTACCAAATATCTCGTGTTCGTTTGTTTGTGAGAATCGTTCGTTTAAGAACCATCTGGGCCAACAGGATTTAGGACCCAATATCCAAATAATATAAACTTTCGTTTTGTGAAGTTTCAACTGAAAAGGTGAATTTTGCGTATCTTAAATGGTTTTTTGATTAGCATTGAAATGTGTTTTTGGTCTTGGGTGTTTTGTAAATGTCATTTACGAAAGTATAAGTCCCAACTACGAAAGTGATGTACTTGTTAGGATTTACAAAAGTCCTTTAAATTACTGATACGTGTCACATCCATAAATACCATTTATGAAGCGCCCAAACCCTTAACATGTTTTAATTCTTGCGCAAAAAACATCATACAAGTCAGAAAACCCGATTCATAAGAAATTACCATTTTGCACAAAAGTATCTTCTTTTATAAAATAACATACGTTGCAAATGTTCTTCACATAGAGCGAACACTATACCACAACAATTGAACTTTCAAAGCTCAAAGAACTCTAATCTTAAGCTCAAAACAACAAAAAATAAAATAGAATAAAATCAAGAATCACAAAAAAATCAGAAGAAATCAAATTCAAGATAATTATCAGGCCCCTTCTTCACCGGTGCAACACCCGCAACCGCAACGCTTTTTTTCTCACCGGAATTCATCACCAGTGTTGGCGGGACCCGTTCAAACTCCACCGGTCCCGGGACCTCAGGCGGGCTAGCACACCGGATCAAAGCCCAATTAACGCCTTCAAAGAACGGATGTTGTTTGATCTCAGTAGCTCCCCTTTTAAACGCCAACCGGTGTTGTGGTTCTTTAACTAACAACCCTCGGATCAAGTCACGAGCCGAGAAACTAACCACCGGTGACTCGGGAAACCGCAACGGTTGACCCACGACATTCATCAAAGTGGCCCGGTTACCGGACCCTTTAAAAGGCGTCTTACCAAACAATAGTTCGTACAAAAAGATCCCCAAAGTCCACCAATCAACCGCGCTACCATGACCTTCGTTTTTTATAATCTCGGGAGCTAAATACTCGTGGGTCCCGACAAACGACATTGAACGGGCCCCGGTGGGTTCCGCCATGAGCTCCGGTAACGGGGTGACTTGGTGTCGAATTTCGGGCTTCGTTTTCTGCTTCGAATTTGAACTTGATTTTGATTTTGATTCTTTTTTGGATTTACTCATGAAGAGTCTTGGAGAGAAACATGATGTGGGGACCACACATGAAGGTTGGATACATGATGTGGGCTCCATACACGTGGGTTGCGCGAAAAAATTCGAGTTTTTCCTGAGCGGGTCCGCGTCTAGAGATGCAGATTTTATAAGTGTCGGGCTAACCGAACAACGAAGTGAAAGGTCGAAGTCGGAGAGCATTATGTGACCGTCTTCTCGTACTAAAACGTTTTCGGGTTTTAGATCGCGATATATGATCCCGAGCATGTGGAGGTATTCCATCGCTAGGAGAATTTCCGCTACATAAAACCTACAATAAAATTTTGATATCAGAAAAACCATAAATTTATGACCCGACACGAAAACACAATACGAACCTAACATGAAATTCACGGGGTTTGGGTTTAGACTAGATGGGTCGGGTGAGTTTTGGGTCAAACCCACGAGCACGTTTAGCTAAACGGATTTGGTTAGGGTTGACCCGGTGGTTTGCGGATAAACACATTTAACCCCTCTATTTTTAAGAAAATGTGTTTGTGTCAACTTAAAATGGTTTGGTCTTTTACGCCAAAAGTTGAAAAACTAAAAGGAACTTGACATAAATTAAAAATAATTTAGAATATAAATATGCAAAAAACTAAATAATAATAACTTGAAAAATAAGGTTAAACATGTTGTGTTCATGTCAACTGTGAATATCTTCGGGTCATGTTTAAGTTCACATGTATGTCCCCATTTTCTGTTCGTGTCAGGTTCAACCCGCCAACCCACGAACATGACCCATTTAGCACCCACAAGAAAAGAAAAACAATACGAGAATATATACTTAAGAACAGGTTAATTTGGGTTATGTTCTATCTCAAACGTGTAAGTGGTCAAACAAAGTAGTTGATGGTCAACCTAAAGTGTAGTACCATTTTATTCAAAAAATAAATTCATGATTGAAATAATGTAAAGTTTTGGACAAAATATGACCTGACCCGTTAGACAAATTACCAAATTGACCTTTTACCCAACATGTTCGACCCGCCCATTTTGACATTTCTAACTACCACATGCACAAATGATAGCATGAAACTAAAAACCTTATTATAAATTATAAAGTTTATTAAAACCAAAGGTAAGTAGGTAATTTTGCACTTTATCTTGATAATCAGTTTTCGAACGGCAACTTCTTAAATGTTTCACCAAATCTAATTACTTTAACCCTTATAATTAATTAATTACCCCAACAGTAAATTATTCAACTTAGATCACATCCAAACACCCCTTAATCTTCAATAAGTCAAAGGTTTGTTAACCTTCTGAAACAGGCAACAAAACTGACGTATATACTATATATAAATATAACAAAACAATTACTTCAAATTGAGGTGGCAATATGTGAGGTCATGTAGGTTAGGTAATATGGTCAAAATAGTCATTTGTAATTTTAAAACAAACTGAAACTGATGAACCGGTTGACCGCTCACCCGCCTCTTTGATTAATTTATTGACTTTTTTTTCGTAAACAATTAGGCGTTAAATGTGATCACATAAACTGAATAAAATTATTGAGTATGATTAACAAAACTCGTATTGACCCGTTACCCAACCCAACCATTTCACCACCTCTAAATCTATAAAAATAAATAAATAAACAAATATATATATAAGTTGGGGATCAAATGAAAACCACTAAAAATGTAGAAAACTACTATCAACCAGAAATCTTTTTTAATTTTTTTTCATGAATTTTAATTATAAAGTTAAAAATGTAGAAAAAAATTAAAAATATCTAACTCACATTTACATATGAACTACATATATATACATACATGTAAAAACGTAAAATACATATATGTTATTAGTTTTTTTTTTTTTACATTTTTAACTTTATAAATAAAGATTATGTAAAATTAATTAAAAAATGTTTTGTTTGTAGCAGTTTTCTCGGTTTTCTTAAATTTTAGTGATATTCATTTGAACCATCCCCATATATAAATAAATAAATAATAAATAAATAAGTAAATAAATAAATAAAAGCAAGTAGGGATAAAAAATCATACTTTACAGCTTGTTCACAAAACCGTTTTCCGGGTTGCTTTTGTCTAAGCGTATGCAAATCACCACCGGGACAAAACTCCATAACCAAACACGAAAACTTATCGGTTTCAAAATGCGAATACAAAGTCGGAAGAAACGGGTGATCCAACGATTGCAAAATCTCCCGTTCGGTTTGAGCCCGCAACAATTTCTTTCTACTTTCTAACGACACTTTATCCATAACTTTCATTGCAAAATAAGATTTAGTACCACTAAGTTCAGAAAGATAAACACTCCCAATATCACCACAACCTAACCGCTTCAACAACCGAAAATGGTTTAAACCCAAAACCCCATCTTTTGATCTAACGGTTTGGATCGCTTCCCATCTTGAATCATTTGATTTATGCGGTTTATTCATGTTACTACTTAAACTACTGCAACTACTTTCATCACTTACATCTGTACCTGTACTTCCTCTACACATACTGCTTTTACCGCTTTCAACAAGATCGGTTTTTTCAATTGATTTTGCGGTCCCGATAATAATATCAGATGATTCTTTTTGACCCGATAATTTATTTTCTTGATGATTTTGTTGGGGTTTTTTGGGCTCCAATTCGGGTTTCTTTTCAGTGAATTTTGTGGGAGTTGAAGGCTCTAAATTGGAAAGATTTTCTATTTTTGATTGATTACTGACTGTTTTGATAATAGATTTTGAATCCATGTTTGAGAAAATGTGAATTTCTTTATATTAGAGCTACTGCAACATCTGCAAGAAGTAAAAAAGAATTGATTATAACAAGGTATCACAATAGGTTGTAAAGATGGATCTTTAAAGGAGAAAGATGTAAATTATTAATAAAAAACAAGAAATTCAATAAATTACAAACCAAAATCACTGTCAAGAGATTCAGTAGCAGTTTCAAGAAACTAGAAAAGGAAATAATAAAGTCAGGCAATTTAAATTTATGGCAAAATAGCATAAACAAAATTTGCATACCAGTCAGTCTAAAAAAACAAATCAAGAAAGTTAAAATATATCATAAAACAGAAAGAGAAATAAAAATTCAGGCAAGATATCATAAAAATAATTTGCACACAAATTCAGTGTCAAGAACAAATTAGGAAAGTTACAAATTCTCAAAAAGAATCAAGAAACAAGTTCAAGCAAGTATAAATGAAATCAAAGGAACACCAAAATCACAATCAAGAAAAATCTCAAATAAATTACTCTCACTAAAAATCAATACAAATCAAGAAAGTTACAAGAGTTTTCAGCCAATTATAATATAAATTCATTTGCACAGATCACTGTCAAAACAAAACAAGAAAGTTACAGAATCTTAAACAAGAAACCATTGATTGAAGTCACTATTGGCAAAAAAATCGGTCAATACATGATAAAATAATTTACAAATCAAAATCAGCACAAGGATCAAGTTTAAGTTATTCTAAAAAGTACAAATGTAAAATAAAAATAATACCTCAAAATCAGAAATGCAACATTGCAACCTCAGAAAATTCTGAAGAAAGCAATAAATGGATTCAAAAAATGATAAAATGATATTATATATCAATCAAAGTCCATGACAAGATAAGAAAAAGACCCATGAATAAGAAGGAAAAAAAAGTTAAAGAAAAAGGGACATGAAAAGCAGACAGATCTTGAGACCTACCATCTCTTCCATTCAAAACTTTACCAAAATCATCCCCACAAACACACACCAGAAAAAAAAAATTAATAATAATAATAATAATCCAAAAATCAATCTAAAGCACATGAAAAGCAAACCCACTTGCAGCAAACAAAAGTAACCTAAAGGGTTGACAAAGATCAAAACTTTAGGGTTTTGTTGAGCCCAAAATCAAGAATCAGATGAAACCCACTTGCAGTAACAATCAAAAGATCATTTTTAAAAAATATATAACAAAAGTAACCCGCAAAAACGAACCTGTAGTGTTGACAAAGATCAAAACTTCAGTCTTTAGTTGAGCCCAAAATCAAGAATCAGATGCAGTGAGTGAGCTCTGAGTACCAAATTAGTGGTGGATGAGAGTAAAAATTGAGGGAAAAAAAGAAAATTTGTGTATTTGATGAGAGAGAATGAAAATTTGAGGAATCGAGGGTAAAGTTAAAGGTTTGCCACGTTCTTGATGTTATTTTATTTGATCTTAAAAGAATGAAAACATATGGGGCTTCAATGGTTACAACTTCCAACCTGTAGATCATGGTTTTAGCTTTTAAGGCAACTCGGAAATTTTCTTTTTTCCTTGTCTTGCCTAAAAATTAATAAACAAAGTAATTCTTTTTCATCCTTTTATTTAAAGATGTTGACCAAATGTTTAAACAATTTTTATGTCATGCTTTTTATTTATTTTATGATTAATAATTCTTCTAATGTATAAAACTTATCTATAGTTACTGGATGGTTAGTATAATAAGATCATATTATAGTTTAAAGCTTAAGTGTTTAGACAGTGTGTTGACGTTTTTCATTGTTCACTTAGTTATAAGTTGTAGCACTTTTCGCTTTTTAAGATGTGACTTGTGTTTTCAGGGTGGGCCAAGCTTTAAAAGTTGCTTCAGGCAAAGTAACCAAACATGAGAAAACATGTCTTGACAACCAACATGTCTTTATACCTTTTGCATTTGACACTTTTGGTTTTCTTGCGCATGAGGCTGTGGAGCTGCTTAATCGAGTTCAACGGGTTATGCATAGCAATGTTATGACCCCTAGATCTATAAATGTGGTTTTTAAAAGACTTAGTTTTTATATCAAAAAAGGGCTAGCGGCGCAGCTTGTTGCCCGCTTACCTTATATTTCAATGTAAAAAAAATAATATTCAGAAATTAATACAAAGAGTAGGTTTAGTGGATGAAAAAAAAAAACTTGTGCATTATTCGCTAGCAACTACCTTACTATGTTTAGTCATTTTGCTTGTTAATATGGTTATAAATATAGATTATTGTTCTGATCATGCGAAAAGAGATAGTTTACGAAAATACTTTATCATTGTAATCTTATAAAAAAATGCTTTTATGGTAAGTGTATATGGCTGTAACAGACTTTATTATAACAAAGCAAATAAACATTTGTGGTATATCTAACTAAGCATATGATACATGTAGAGGTGGCAAAGTGACACACATTATCTCTATCTAGAAACATTTTTTGTTAGTTTTTTATAAATTTAGATATTGAATCATATAAGTAAAACTCCAACCATTTTTAAGTAGATTAGATAAAGCTTATACGTCGCTTGAGATTAACTATTAAGTTTAACAGCACAAAAAATATCAGTTTGTGATTCGTAAGGAGTCTAACGATTGAAATTACAGCTATCGAGGTTAAATTGATACAGTTGTTTATAAACGAGTCCGGTTAAAATCAATCATGATAAGATCCTAGCTAAAAATAAATGCATGTATGTCTAGTAAGATATTATAAGTTTACCATGTTCTAAAACCTTTGAAGATTTCTGAGACATCTAATATCATGATATTTTTATTTGATACATAAATCTCAATACTCAAGACTTTAAGCAGGTAGTTCTTATACCCCGCAAGATTTAAAGTTTAAAAGCATAGTGTTTGACGTAAGGTGGTATACTTGATCCACCGTAGCTCCAAAAGTTGGAACATTAACTCGCACAAGAATTTCGTGCCCCGACAGCTAGAAATGTGATAAATATGTATTATACGATTAATGTATGTGTATTAAAAGTACATATCAACATTCGTAGTATATTCAACGAATTTTACGAAGGGGGTCATGACTCATGAGATATTGTTTTGGATTCATAAATGCTTGGAGATGTCCCATTATGTAACTAGTTTCCACGTTTATTTAAAGTTGAAACTAATGTTTTAAAAACAAGTTTGGATTGAGTGGTTGAATCGTTGAATCGTGTTTCGTTTAAAGTCAGTGTTGTAAAAGCTGGCCTAGACAGTCGCCTAGGCGCTAGGCGGTGGCTAGACGCCTCAATTTTGGCCTAGGCGCTAGGCAGAATCTAGTCGGTCAAAATTGGTTAAAAACTATCCAAATTGGTCAAGTTTTTGTCAAAATCAATCAAAATTGGCTAAAATACATTAAAATTAGTCAAAATCTTTGAAATATTTATAAAATATAGTTATTTGAAAAAAATGTATATAAATTTTGTGTATATATATATATAATTTTGAAAAATTACATATAAAATTAAAAATTCTAATCCGCCTAGTTTTGATTAATCTCTAGGTGGTACCTCACTGCCTGATTAGCGTCTTTTACAACTTGATTCAAACACCCGGTACGGTAATAGCCGGTTTTCTGTTGTGGTTTTTTCTCTGTTGAACCGTCGGTTAACCCGGTTTAACCGGCAAACCGGTTTTGTATGTAAGGTGAAAAAAAAGGCGACCAGTTAATAAAGCACATGATGAAAATGTTGAAATTGAAATACGATTAATCTATTGATCAATGTTTAAAAAAATCGGTTAAAATCGGACGGTGATAATAAATTCCATCTTTTAAGCGATCGTGAGCTTAATGCACTCAGCACTCCAATGTCCGAAACATAACATACACTTTTTACTAACCTTTGTTGGGAACTTCAGTACTTCTAAATTGATTTTTGTGTTATGTCTTGATTATGAATTAAATTTTGGATTATTTTTATATATGAATTATGTACTTTAAGATTATATTTGAGTTGACGTCGTAGTTTATGGAATTACAGGTTAATTAGTTAGGCTGGTTGAACTGTCCGACACAACCCAGTTCAACCGGTTGAACCATTTTTTAGCTCAATCCGGTATAATTAAAATACCATTTTGTTAAACATTGTTTGAAACATAGAAAGATTGTACTATGGTGAATGTTTTGTTCCTGCTGCCTCAGTAATCCAATGGATAATGTAAATTGGTGTAAATGATGTGTTCACCTTATTTTATGGTGTAATATAATGTTACGATGTGTCATTTTTTGATTTTACAACAATATAAAACAATATGCTATTTCAGAGGCTCATGTAAAATAAAGATTTATATTCTTGTAAATGATGTGTTTACTTAATCTTTTGCGATGTAATGTAATGTTACAAGTTGTTATTTGATTTAACAACAATACAAAACAACGTGTTATTCTTGTGTTACATTGATGTAAAATGACAATTTTATATTGTTGTAAATGACGTGTTTACTTTATTTTTTTTTTTGGTTTAATGTAATGTTATAGTGTAACTTGGATATGTAAAGTTAGAATGTTCAAAAATTTCATATACGAATATTGAGTTTTGAACTTTGTGGATATTTAAACTATTAAAGTAGTTTTTGTAGAATTATCAAACAACGGAAATAATAAGATATTTTGAATATAGTTGAGATATTTCGGACGTTCGAAATAATTCTTTATAAATCCATAATTTTTTGAAAATATAATATTGATAGAAACACAAGTTGTGAAGATTTCAAGGTACATTCACACTCATAATATTGTACATTATATAGTGGTCTAGTGGACTACAATTGAGACGTAACACTATACCATGAATGTAGAATATTAATGCCTAGTCAATGTAACCAAAATATTGGATAATGTGGTAATTATGAGTGATTTCATCACAAACATAATAAATATTTTTTTTCATATGTCAAATATCCGTTTGAATATTCGAATCCAAATATAGAATTTCAAATATATGAAATTTTAGATACAAATATTGAAATTAACTATTAAATTTTGTAACCAAGAATATCCAAATTTAAATCCACTTATTAATTTTTTTTTCAACAACAAATGGAGACGCTTAGAGACGGCCATCGCAAACAATGTTGTTAACGTATCTGGTTATCCAGGGACGCCCCAACCCTGAACCATCTCAGGATAAAACTTGTTTTGCGAGAAACCCTTAACCTCTCTCAGTCCCATTTTTTGTTTTGAGAGGGTTTCAAAACAAGATCTCTCACTTGAGAAGTGTACAGGGTACCAGCATACCAATGACTTTTTGATACCCAGTTGGTTATTAAGGGTGTACGGAGTGGGCATCGGCAAGGGCCATCGGCTAGGTTTGCCGATCGGCAACACCGCAGCCACCCTTGCGGCATCGGCATCGGTTTCATCTGTCGAGTATTTTTTGCCGAAGCGGCAACACTCCCAACGTTCCTTTTTTCGACCGTTGCCCCCCTTTGACCCTTTGACCTACCGTTTGATTAAAAAAAAATTAATCAATTTTAATCCACCCTATAAATAAACCTCATAAACCCACATATCTTTTATATTTTTCTCTCAATCCCACATCAAAAAAACTTATATTTTTCTCTCAATACTATATATAGCAAACATTTTAAAATGTATATTTTAGAGTTATTACTTGCAAAACTTAACAGTTTATGTTCATCTTTAACAAGAAATCGCCCTAAAGGTTCAAGTTTTATCAATTTCCGTACATAAACCCTTAACAAAAAACTGTTAAAACTTGAAAACATTATGCACGAAACTGTTTAAGACTTGAAATGTTATGGACAATTTCCGTTTGAAGTAGACTGAAACTGTTAAGTTTGAAACTGAAGGACTGAAAGTACAGTTTACTCTATATCTCATAGACAAAGAATAGTGTAACCTCCACAAGTCCGATCTACTTGGTATCGGAATGGTCTCCAAATACGAAAAAGACATTGTCATTTTACTAATCCATTGCATGCATGAGTGGTTACCTTTCATGTATCTTGGTTGAAAGTAGAAGAGAACATGAATCTAATAAAAAAATTGAAGACCGATCATCGAGATTTTTTTAGCTCGTGCTTCCATTTGGAAACCACCCACCCTATCATTTGGAGGCCGCTAACTCTACTTAGTTCTCTCATTCTACAAGGCATGTTATCTACGATTTTTAAAACTCAAAACACTAATTTTGAACTATCATATAAATTTATAAAAGTATGTATAAAAATAAGACAACCTAGCAGTAAGTTTTTTGCTTCATAATTAGGAAATGTGTGTTAAAATTCAAAAATACATTTTACGATTTTAAAAGTGTTATTCACTAACTTCTTTATTAAGATGTTTTATCTGTAAAACTATGTTAAATTCACTTCATAGTTATGAGTATAACGGATAACTTCAAAATTTGGTATCACAAGCTTTTATATAAGCATATTCGACTATATTTTAATACAGTAAGTTAATTAATTCACTTGCCCATTTCAACACATCTTTTTCTTGAATCCAAATAATCGGAAGAAAACTTCAAAGTCTTTGGTAAGTGTACGTAATCATCTTGGCCTGGTCAAGTCCTTTTGGCGTGCTTGAATTTGGGTAAAAGAATATATCGATCATTAATAAAATCTAAATTTTAACATTAACTAAGTCACAAGCTCATTTTTCAATACTATTTGTAATTACATTGATAAAGTGGTTGGTATGAAGCGAATTTAATTAATATCCATCAGCATAATTTTTAACTAATTTTTATTTTATTTTATCAGATTCACAAATTGCATCAGAAGCATAACAACCATTATAGATGATGAAAGAGGACTTGGATATTTATATAAGACAAATAACAAATTATTTGCAATTACATTGATAAAGTAGTTGGTATTAAGCTAATTTAATTAAATACATCAACATAAGTTTTTATCGTATCTAATTTAACAAATTGCATCAGAAGCATAATAACCATTTGATGAGAGAGGACTTGCATATTTCAATGGCACTATTGTATCTTAAATACAACTTTTAACAAAATGAATCATAAAAACACTTTACTGATTGATATAAGGTAATGAAGTAGACTAGGGAATGAAATAAACAAGAAAATGATATGTAACAAATAATTATCATTTCATTGTCTTGTTTAATTACCAATTATAATGAAATGGATTATTTCTTATTGTGTTTGGTAGGAGAGAAAAAAAATGAATGAATGAAATACAATTCATGGGTTGAGTCATGAGTCGGATCATAATGTCATTGTTTGAATCTTGGGTCAGGTTATGCTTCAGGTTGTGGGTTGATTCATAGTTTGGTTCGTGTGTTGAGTCATGGTTCACTCCGTGGGCTTGTTCATGTGTGGGTCATGGTTTAGGTCGTGTATCGCTTCATGTGTTAAGTCATGGTCCAATACATGATTTGGATCTGTGTCACCCAAGAGCTTTTTTTTTCTTCGATTGAGACTCTAACTTGAGACCTCTCATTTAAGAAGTATCCTAAGTATCAGTGGTACCATTTGTATGTCTTAATTACTTGATGTTTAGAGAGTGAAAAAAAAAAACAAAATAAATTAATTTTTCAATAAATAAATATAACTTGTATTAGAAACCACATTCCACACAAGACAAGATGAGGTGTCATTTTCATCTATTCTTTTCAACAAGGGCCTATCTATAGGTTGTCATGTAAGTATATATTATTTTAAAACTAATGGGCACATCAATGTTATTGTCCTCTCGTATAAAAATCAAAAAACATTTTTTAATGTTAATTTTATAATACTACTTATTCTATACTCGTAAAGATTTAAACGTTTGTAAGGACAATCAGCAATTTCACTTGATTATTTGTTCAAAACTTTTAACTTCTTGTATCAATTTGTACATTGACTTGAAACTTTTTTTGGTAAAAAGTAAATTAATTTCTTTTTAAGGTGCCCTGTCATCGGGTAGAATTCTATAAAATATATAATAATATTTCTTGCTAATACCAATAAAAATATAATTTGATAAATAAAATACTGAATTGAGTCAAATCACAAATGTAATAATTTTCAAGGAAAAAAAAAGTTATTGAAGGGCAAGTGAGATAATTTTGTCCCCACTTAACCACTCTGACGGTCCCAAAACTTTATAAACCTCAGGATGAATTGAAAGTAATAAATTTTTATTAAAAGCCAATGAAAATAATAACTAGTAATTATTTTGATAGGCTTTATGCATCATTGAGATTGCCATATTGGCATGTAATCATGCCATGTTGGTCCCACACAATGGCTCACAAATTTCAACTAATAATTCGAAGACTACTTCAAAGTTCAAACCATCCTATAACTTTTTTATTTTATGACGTAAAATTTTAAAGTTCATATTTTTATACTTTTTATAGTAGTTTTATAAAACCTTCCGTAACTAAACCAGGTTAGTAGTGAACAATTTTACGTATAAAATACATTATATTGTAAATCATATGCCAACTAATCAGTTATTCATAAATCATGATTGAAAAACATAGAAAACCTTATTTGTGATTTTCATAATTTAATGAAAACTCATATTTACTAATAAAAAATGCTAACTTTTAAAAATCACTCACAACTTATTTATAAATAACAATTAATAATTTTTTTAAACAGCAAAAAGTAATTAATATTTTGATAGGTATCCCAATATATGAGAGGTTGGATTGCTTTCCAAAATATACGATGATATGATATGTAGGATAGGAAATGAGATGGTATAGTTTTTTGAGTATTTTATTAAAAACTAGCTATTGACCCGTGTATTACACGAATATGTATTAAAATTAACATTATTACGTAACCATACGTAAATTAAATAGATATAAATAAAAAAAATTCTTAAACATTTTTAAAAGAAATACAATCTACGAGTTTTTAAAAATGAAGTTTAAAAAAATAAATAATCTATGGACCCGTGTACTAATTTTATTGTGATCTAGTAAAATTACGATATTAAAATATTTGAAATCATGTTTTTAAAAAAAATAGTTTGAAAATAAATCGAATTTTATGTTTCATAATTGTGCACTTATTAAATAAAAATTTTTAAAAGTTCAATATGAAGTTGCTTAAAATATTTCCAATAATTAGTTAACACGTGTCGTGTAACATGAGTAACACGTAATAGAATATTAATCCTTTATTAAAGGAGATCTGGAAATGGGAATATGCATGGGGTTGGTTGTGAATGTTCCAAGAGAAGCAACAACTTAACTCATTTTCTATATTCTCCATAACTCCAAAAAATAGAGATTTTAGGTTAATTTACATATCCATCTCATTCTCTATATTTAAAGTTTGGGTTTTTTTATATAGAAATTCAATAAATACATATAATCTCTATAAATTTGTGGTGAGTGTATCAAAGAGAGCATAATAATAGAATAAGTGTTTATCAACGAAATAGAGAATTGGATGTGAAGGTTAAACAAAATTTCTATATTAAAATAGAAAAAGATTATATTTAGATAAATTAGAGCACTCACATCACCATCTTTATGTATCTTTTTTCTATAAATGTTGAAGAAAAAATAAAGCATGATCATATTTTGAAGTTTCATAAATAATAATATTTTATATATTTATCACTATTTTTCTCTCTTTCCTGTTCAATTATATAATATCTCATATTCAATCAAATAAAAAAATTTTATACATTTTTAATTCCTTTTTTTTCTCTCTAATTTATTTTAAAAAATAGTGTTTCTATATATTTACTCATTTCATCAGTTTCTTTATATTCCTCTACTCACAACCATTCTCAACCAATCTCTATAATATAAAGAACGCACTCACATCTATCTTATATAATAAAGCAAAGTTTTTTTTGGCACATGTCATCAATTGAAGCATGTTTTGGACAAATTTTCCCGCCACTATTTTCTTTAAATATTATTGATTAATTTTAGAAATAGTTACAAATCAATTACATGTTACTTAGTAACCAATTAAGGAAATTATTTTCCAACTTTGTATTAAGTGCCTGAAATAAATATGTGTATGAGATATTATTAAATTCTTTTAATCTTTGAAGTTGTTAACTAATTTAACATCATTGAAAATTGTGATTAAACTAGAATAAGGACCCGGGCGTTGCCCCGGATTTTTGCATGTAAGTTTCTTTACCTTAATAGTGCGTTACGGTGTATATGTTACGGGACTTCGAGATATTATATATGTTAGCAAATTGCCAAAGCTACTTGGTTATATAGATACTCTTATACATAATAAGTAGTTTCACGGAGGTCACGTTACATATTGTTTTTTTGCTGCATGTCTTGATTGTTACAAAATACTTTCTCTACTTCGTTATATAGATACTCTTATACATAATAAGTAGTTTTACGGAAGTTACGTTACATTATTGTTACAAAATACTTTCTTCGGTTCTTCAATGCGTGGTTATTTCTTGAGTTGCTAAATCTGATCTTATACCTGTGTTGATGTTTTTGGGTTAGTATTTTATCAATAATTATGATGTCTAATTGAATGAATTCTTTACATGTGTGTGTTTGGGCATTTGCTTTCGATGTTCCTTGTCCACCAAAGTTATCACCACATTAGCATAGCAAAAGTAGCACCAATATCGCCAAAAGTAGCATGGTTCACGCAACCTTAAGTCCATATATACCGGCCTGTAGTAGAGATGTTGTGAGGACTTGAAAAAATTGATATGTTTTTTATTTGAATACTTTATTTTTTGATTTTAATTATTGTTTTGTTGTTAGAGGATATTGCATATACTATAAATACAAATTTCTCAAACTACCCCATGAGTTTGCTATAACATTATATTTCTTTTATTAAAAATGTGGTAAAACAGGATACCAAGAATCAAAACTAAATAAAAGGAAGGATGAAAATTGTAATATCTTTTATACATTGTTTATTTATACCACATAATAAAATAACAATTAACTACTTCTTTCTTATGAGTATCTGTGTGTGTAACTGTATGGTGGAGTAAAAAGCAGCCTTAAATGTAGCAAAATACAGTAAGAATATGAAACAAATAGGTAGAGAGAAGTTAAAATCGATGCTGCGGTAACATGCGGTTAAAATGCAGTAAAACTGCTGAGAGAGTGCAGTAAACAAAAGGAAAAGTTCAGTAAACATGTAGTGATAATTGATATTTAGACGGTCGCACATGCAACTGGCCTGATTTGTAGAGTTGCATATATTTTAACGTGTATTATGATAAAGCTTACATGTTTATTTTAACTGTGGTTTGACTTCTTAAATCATAACTGTTTCGGCCAAAAATTGACAAGTCTGAATTTTAAGCAAACCGAATTAGTAAGTGAGGTAGTGTGCTTGTATATTC
>WOUH02000041.1:7417041-7439234 GCA_009936405.2 Stevia rebaudiana | reverse complement strand
CCGTTTGATTCACACAGAAGAAGAGTCGACCATACATTGTACTCATTGATCCGTTCTTCATTCTGCTCACCAAATTCCTCAAGAAACGATCAAATGTTATCACGAAACGGGCCTGAATGATCACCGATTGATTTCGCAAAACTGTTGAATTAGAAGATTCGTTGCGGATGTTTTAGCGCTCAGAACACGTTATCGGAGGTTTAGGGCTCAGAACACGTTATCAGATGTTTTAGGGCTCAGAACATGTTTTGGGTTTTAGAATTCCATTGCTACCAATTTGGGTCCTGAACGGGTCAGGAAGAAACAACCCGTGGGCTGTTGGTTGGGCAACCTTATCCATGGGTTAATGGTTTCAGAATTTACACCCTTAGCCCCTCCGAAGTTTGTTTTCTTAATACTTTGGCACAAAACCTCATATACATAGTTTAGGGTATTTTAAGTTAATTACAAAAACGGTCCCTAAATTTATTAAGGGTATTTATGTAATTTTGTCATAATTTAACAGAAAAACTAAACTTAGTTAGGACTAAAGGACACAACCAGTGCATAATTCAAAAATAAATGACAATATTAGCAATTTTTAAACTTAGAGGACAATACCAGCAAGTTAAGTAATATTTAAAAGATATAATCACTAATTTTTTCTTTGTTTTTTAGTATTTGTTTGCTTTTACAAATAAATACACCCAATAAAGCACAAAATTTTCTTCCTTTTCAATACAACATACTTTGAAGCTGGTTTTCACATACAACATCAAACAAATACTATACGAACAACAATCGCCGGCCGGGGACCGGACTTCAGAACTCCGGGAACTATAATCTTCCCATCGAGATTAAAACAAAAATAAAAATAATTTCAAGAATTACATTTAAAAAACATCAAAAGAAATCAAACTCAAGATAATTACCAGACCCTTTCTTCTCCGGTGCAGCAACCGCAACCCCCACCCCTTTTTTCTCACCGGAAACCACCACCGGTGCCGCCACCGGAACCGCCTCGATCTCCACCGGTCTCGGGATCTCCGGCGGGCTAGCGCACCGAATCAAAGCCCAATTAACACCTTCAAAGAATGGATGTTGTTTGATTTCAGTAGCACCCCTTTTATAAGCCAACCGGTGTTGCGGTTCTTTAACCAACAACCCTCGGATCAAATCACGAGCCGAAAAACTAACCACCGGTGACTCAGGAAACCGCAACGGTTGACCCACGACGTTCATCAAAGTGGCCCGATTACCCGACCCTTTAAAAGGCGTTTTACCGAACAATAATTCATACAAAAAGATCCCAAGAGTCCACCAATCAACCGCGCTCCCGTGGCCTTCGTTTTTTATAATCTCGGGTGCTAAATACTCGTGGGTCCCGACAAAAGACATCGAACGGGCCCCGGTGGGTTCAGCCATTAGCTCGGGTAATGGGCTGACTTGGTGTCGGATTTCGGGTTTGGTTTTGGATTTCGAGTTGGATTTGGATTCTTTTTTAGACCTGCTCATGAAGAGTTTGGGTGAGAAACACGATGTGGGGACCACACATGACGGTTGAATGCACGAAACGGGTTCCATACACGCGGGTTGGATGAAATAAGATGAGCTTTTTCTAAGCGGGTCGGTGTCGAGTGATGCTGATTTGATAAGTGTCGGGCTAACGGAACAACGAAGCGAAAGGTCAAAATCGGATAACATTATGTGACCGTCTTCTCGGACTAAAACGTTTTCGGGTTTTAGATCACGATATATGATCCCGAGCATGTGGAGGTATTCCATCGCGAGAAGAATTTCCGCAACATAAAACCTACAATCAAATAAAAGGTTAGTCAAAGTATTTCTGGTCAATCCAACCCGACCCATTTTATACGAATAAAAGGAACCCGTTTTGACTCATTACCAAACTCATCCGACCCGCCCGTCTTGCTGCTTCTAAATAACAGTGTCATATACACAAAAATAAAAATAAAAAAAAACAGCAGAAAACTGAGTAAAATCTATTTTTAATGCATAAACCTCCTAAATTATTTTGCTGATTATTGTCAGTTTAATATTCAAAATAATCAGATGATTAAAGCTAATGATAGGTAGGCAAGTTAATATTTTTATAAATAGTGTGTTTTCTTAGGGAAACTTCCTACATGCTTCTAATCTAATTATATGGACCCTAAACAATAATAAAATAATAAGCATAATACTTTCACCCAAACAATCAAAACTAAGTACTCAGATTTAATGGACAAGAAAATCCATTCTTTACTACAGTCTATATAGTTAAAATGACCCACAAACATTTTGAACATTTTTCAATAAATAATTAATGTGTTGATTACAAATTATAAACACAAAATGAATATTATTACAATAGTAATCTATATTTATGAATAAAACAATTTAGATGGTTGATCGCATTATATATAAAAACAGTTTCACCATTTGACCCGTTCCCATTTTAGCTAGCTTTTCATTGACCCGTTTGAATTAAAACATAACCCAAATCGACCCATCTCATCTAAGGTAAATGGGTCGAAATTTGATAAACTTAAGAACAATAAACACAACCCATATCAACACATTTAAGTAAACGGGTCAAAATTGCCACCGTTACCTCAAGTAGATGATAAACTTAAAAAAAAATTATTAAGTAAATAAAATTAAGAACAAAGAGATCATACTTTACGGCTTGTTCACAAAAGCGTTTTCCGGGTTGTCGTTGTCTAAGAGTATGCAAATCGCCACCGGGACAAAACTCCATAACCAAACACGAAAACTTATCGGTTTCAAAATGCGTATACAACGTCGGAAGAAACGGGTGATCCAAACATTGCAATATCTCTCGTTCAGTCTGGGCCCGCAACAACTTCTTACGCGATTCAAGCGACACTTTATCCATAACTTTCATCGCGAAATAAGATTTAGTACCACTAAGTTCAGAAAGATAAACACTCCCAATATCACCACAACCTAACCGTTTTAACAACCGAAAATGATTCAAACCCAAAACCCCATCTTTTGATCTAACCGCTTGAATCGCTTCCCATCGCGAGTCATTTGATTTATGCGGTTTGTTCATGTTACTACTGAAACTACTGCAACTACTTTCATCACTCACATCAGTTCCTGTACTTCCTCTACACATACTGCTTTTTCCACTTTCAACAAGATCGGTTTTTTCACTCGTTTGTGCATTGTTACTTGTGTTAGCAGATGCTTCTTTTTGACCCGATAAACTTTTTTCTTTATCAAACGGGTCTTGATTTTGTTGAGACTTTTTGGAATCTGATTCGGGTCTTTTTTCGGTGAGTTTTGTGGGGGTTGTTGGTTCTAGATTTTTAGGGTTTTCTCCCATTGATTGATTACCAACTGTTTTGGTACTAGATTTTGAATCCATATTCAAGAAACTGCAAGTTTTGATTAATCTGAGTACTACTGCAACATCTTCAACTCTGAAACAAGTAGATTGAAAATTAGTTATAATATTGATTCAAAATAAATTGTAAAGCTGGATCTTTATAGAAGTAAGATGGAAAATACTGAGAAATTCAAGAACTAATTGAAATAAGTTGCATATCAATTAAGCATGCTCAATTGACAAATCAAAAGGGGTAATAAAATCTCAAACAAATCAAGAAACTATCAATAAATATCAGAAGACTGCCTTTAAAGTCAAACAATGCATCATTTAAATATAATTTGCACACCAAATCACTGTCAAGATACAAATCAATAAATTTACAAAATTTCACATAAATCTAGAAACAAATCAGAAATGGGATCAAGATTTAAGTTATTCTCCCAACTCAAATCAGAAATGGTACCTCGAAATTGAAGAAGTAAACTTTTTTACCAAGAAAAAAATGAATGGATTTTAGGAGATGGTGTAATTATATTAACATCTTTCAAATAGCAATCAAAGTCCATGACAAGATAAGAAGAGGCCCATGAATAAGAAAGAAAAGAAAAAAGGTTAAAAAAAAAAAAGTAAAAGAAAACATGAAAAGCAGACAGATCTTGAAAACAGACCCACCTTTTCTTCCATTGAAACCTTTACCAAAATCATCCCCACAAAAAACCCTAATCCAAAATGAACCAAGAACATATAAAAACCAAAACCCACTTGCATTAACAATCAAAAGATCATATTTCAAAAGTATAAACCAAAGGTAACCATAAAAACACAAACTTGAAGGGTTTACAAAGATCAAACGTTAGGGCTTTTGTTAAGCCCTAAATCAAGAACCCTAACCAAAAAATGAATCAAGAACATACAAAAAGCAAAACCCACTTGCATTAACAATCAAAAGATCATATTTTTAAAAGTTTAAACCAGAGAAACGAACCTGAAAGTTTGGTAAAGATCAAAAGTTAGGATTTTTGTTGAGTTTTAGATCAAGAATCAGATGAAGTGAGTGAGTTGGGTGTTCCCAATTTGTGGTGGATGAGAGTTGGGTTGGGTGATTGTTGTAATTGATGAGAGAGACTGAAAAATTGAGGAATCGAGGTAAAGTTAAAGGATTGCCACGTTCTTGATATTATTATATTTGATTTTCATCTTAAAAGAAAGAAAAAAAGAAAACATATGGGCCTCCAATGGTTCCACCCTGTACATTATGGTTTTAGCTTTTTAGGCAACTCGGAATTTTCTATTCCTATCTTGTCTATACAATCAAATTTATAGAAAAAAAAACTTAGCTTTTCTCCAGATAAAATCATTACATAATCTAATAATTATAATTCAGTTTCAATAGTTTTAATAAAATCTAAAGAACTACTTCATTTTGATGCTGTTTCATTATTATAAAATGTTTTATAATAGTTTGGGTTGAATGCTCGTAATGAACTAGCTATGAAAGTATTGAAAAATTGTCTAATGGAAATTTCTATCAAATCTTCAAATCAAAATATTTATTAATATTAATAATTATAAATGTTTGTGAGTAGAAAAGAGAATAAAAATTATGAAAACTATAAAAAAAAAAAGTATTATTATAATGAATTAGGATAGATATGAAGAATGAGCTGAGTGGTTTTGAAAATTTTATAAATTTTATAATTTATTGGTAAGTATAAAGTTTAGTTAAATTATAGAATTGAAGACGAAGAATGAACTATGAGTCTACGAATACTCACATACTAAATTAAGCGACTAAATACATATTAAAAGTTCGTAATTTCATATCCTTTTAAGAATATCTATGTTCTTTTATGAAAAGACATAGGATTTAATCAATCAATTGGGACTGTTTTATATTAAGAGGAAAACAATAATTGGTGTTATAGGTACATATTAAAAAAATAAAACAAAATTAGATACACATATACGTAACTTTAAAGATGTTTTATTTACCCTTTAATCAAATTAAAATATATTAAATATAAGTCAACCGTAAAGGTGAATGATATAATTGGTGAATTTGGTGGTTAGTTCACCTGTGCCTAAAAATATGTTGGATTAAACATTTGCGAATTTGGTTGTTAGTACTTTTTTCTCTTTTTTTTGTTAGTACTTAGTTCACATATTTAAGAATTAAGACCCACAAAATTTAACAGGACAACGCTATGCTTATTCAAATGTAAAAGTTTGCTAAGAATATGTTAAACTACTACAACTAAAATAAACATTGACTGTCTTTCAATAAGAAAAAATAAGTTAATAAACAAATAACAACCTGTTTTATAGTCCCTTAGGTGATGTTATGTTACATTTTTTTAGTGTCTATTGGTTTAATTTCATATAATAAATTTAAACCTTTCATGAATATGTCAACTAGGGAATCAAATTGACCTTTTTTTTTATCAATGATAGTAAGTAGTTGAGTCCCTATTTAATATTGCTCATTATGATTCATGGGCATCCCTTGTTGCTAGTTAAGTATATTGTGTTGTCGTTCTTTATCATGTTTCATAGTTTCTTCTATCTATCCATAACACAATAAATATGATGGTGCATCTATATATTCACATTATAGTTACTGAGATCAGGCGTTGAAACTGAAAATAATGGCAAAAATAAATTTGAGCTCACATCACTATTGTATACTATGATAACATGCAACATTTAACCAACTCTAACAACATCAACACGAAACCCTGGTGAAATCGGCATTCATGGTGTTAGGAAAATGGTTGTATGAGTTAGCTTGGAGTCCTTAATGTTTCATTTGATTCGCACAATGATGACGTATTCACAAAAGACTATAAGCTAGTTTGTTTGACTCAAATTAAGCTCATTAACTTGTTGTATACAAAAATATGTTTTCATTGTATGTTTAGGAATTTTTGTTTCCTAATTAAACTATTTGTTATACTCTTCTCTCAATTTGACCTTAACATCACATCACCACTCGTTACTTTTAGTTGTTATCTATGTTATATTCATCACTCACTACCCTTCACTTTTTTATTATGAGAATATATAAAAGAGACGACATAGAGAAGAAGAAGAATAAGAAGAGAGAGAGAGACAGAGAGAGAGAAAGACGTGTAGACCAATGAGAAACAACCAGGAAAGTAAGATTAGCGATATCCTGGTTTACAATCATTGTATAACACATAGCCTTAGTGATCCCACTCTGATGAACTTTGGTACATAAAGCCTTGAACAAGGATACAGAACAAACACGTGTCTATAACATTTACTAGTCATCATTTAACGAGAAAGAAATTAAAAGTTATGAAAGAATGACCGCCCCTTTTTAGCAGTGAAATTTTGGATTGCAAAAAACATCAATCCTATAGAATAATTGTTTCATGAATATATTCTTCTACATTCCATGAACTTCGGGATTAAGTTTATTCCCTACTTTAAGCTTGTTCGAATACGAACAATGTATCCATAACCAAGATTGATGGTTTTGGTACTCAATATATTTGCGTACGCAGAAAAATTAACACTTTGTTGAATAAGTAAATTGTCTTTATGACGTGCTTATGTTAGCATAAGGCAAAGACGAATAACAACCAAACATTCATCAAGAACAAATGCTTTGAAACTCCCACTAGCAAGAATTTTGGTGGCTGATTTCTAGAATGAATGTTTATACAGTAGGAATTTGTTCTCGTGTATACTTTTGTGATTAACCATGCTTTATGTGGTTGTAGACCAACTTAATAATCTTACAACAAATAGGTTATGATACTTTTGTATACATATATGGCTCTTTTCAAACGAAACCAAACCAACCTGAATTAATAACTAGTTTATAAAGTTTGTAACTAAAACATAAAGTAGACCGTTACACATTGATAGAGGCTTGTCCAAGTTCAACTCTTTAGTTTGTGGTCCGAACCAAGTTGACACCCATGTGCGGGTCTATTTTCAATGTATATTGATGTGAGATACTCATGTCCCCGTGAAAACTACATTTTCCAAAAAATAATTTCTATTGTTCATAAGCAAAATACTTCAGATCCTCTAATTATTATTTAATTTCATTAGTAAACAAATAGTATGACTTCCTAAAATGTCACACAACACACTCCCGATTACCGTCCATTAAGAAGAACGTGTGTTAGGTGGAATGGTAGTGTGATAATGTTAAGATGATTACATATACCTTCATCTTATTTTCTTAAAGAAGAATAATTAGCTTTTTTTAAACATTTTTTATTTCTAACAGACAAAAATTAGTTTAAATAATGTCTCTATTATTGGACTCTAATTCTTTAGATTTTGAAAGACATCATTATTAGTAGTTACTAGTGACATCAAACATATTCTTCTGTTTGAAAAACATTTATGAATTAATTTAGGTTGTTTTCGAAGTTTTATATCGAGTAACTTATTATCCACGTAAGTAGACATCACACATGCCTTAGCAAATAATATTAACTCCATACACGTGGAAATCATCCTATTTTAACACAAAGATAAATCCAGTCATGCATTATGCCCTCCAACCTAATTTAATATAACCTGAGTTGAACAAATAATTGATGGTTTGGTTTATAGTATTGAGAAAAAACTTCCACCTAGGTTTGGCTTTAGTTGAATCAATTGTTTTAATGTGTGACAATCAATCAATGGTTGGATTGAGATATGCATACAATTTTCTATTCTTGAGTCGTTTATTGAATTATGCGATCAATTGGCAAACTACTTAACGATTCTTTCTTTATTTATTGTGAACTTAGTAGGCAGTTAATCACACTTTGCAGAGCTGATCATTGATAATCGAATTGATGTTGACCAAGACCAATCAATATTTAGTTATGGTTTACTTAGATACCATAATAGACACACATCACATGTTAATTCAACATTATATGTCCAACACCTAATATAAACCATCTAACTCCTTCAACATCATATAAAGTCATCTTGACACCATTAATCTAAATACGCTTTGTTTCAATTATTACTCACTTTCATATGATTTGTCATAAACAACGATTAGAAGGGTTTCTAAACTAATAAAGTATTAACGATAAAATCATATGCCCTCTAATTTTGCTGTTAAATCTTAACATTTTGTTGTTTATAAGACTTAATTTTCAACATGAAAAACGATATTTTTACTACACAGGATACACCACTTTGGTCAACAAACGAAATTTAACGAGTCAAAATAGCATCTCTGTTACTTTCAACCTGTTCATTATCTTTGACTCATGTCTAAAAAATCGATATCAAGATCTTCAAATCCGACGATCATCGTCTTCCAAGACGAAATCCGCCGACATCGATAAGTCGATTACTAAAAACATTATCTTCCATGTTTATCATGTTCATGTCCCCACGTCTAAATCAAATCATTCAAAGTTCCACCTTTTTTACAGTCAATTAATCATGTCTCTATACATAATAATAATCACACAAAACCATCCAATTGCATCTTTTAACTTTTGAGTGTGTGCCCACTTAGCACAAGATCCATTCATTCATCTTCCCATCATCTAATTATCTTCACATCTAATTTGATTCCATAATCAGTCAATTTCAATCTCAATTCAAAAAAATCTGAGCTTGAAAATGGAGGTGGTGACGTATACTGATCCAAAAACCATTTCAAACTCACCACCGTGGCAAGAAATGTTCCGATCAGCTTCAACTCAGAAACCCAGTTCATCTGCGGCAACAAACGATCATCCACCACCGTCGCCGTCTCCACCGTCTCCGGAGCCGGCGCAGTCTCCACCGTCCGATGAGAATCCTTCAATCTCCGGCGACCCTCAGGTGCGTTTAGCACTATACATAGCTATGGCTCACGCCGGATTTGCTTTCGCATTCTTCATCTTCTTCGGCGTTTATAAATTACTCGAACAATATCTCCGACCAATTTTATGGGCTGTTCTTTGTTCGATTCCTCTCAGAGGAATTCAACAAACCCTAGTTTCGTTTTGGTCTGAACCTCTGGAATTAGGGCTTAGAGAAACTGTTTTAGCTGTACCTGTATCAACGTTTTCGGTTTTCATCAGTGCCCTAGCTGTAATTAGGGATATTTTCTTCAAAATCATTCGTCGTAAGAAGAAGAAACAAGAACAAATGAAGCGAAGACGATCTAAGTTTTCGATTTTGTTAAGATGGTTGCTATCCTTTTGGGTTTTTGTGATGGTTTATGAACAATTTGGTAAATTTGGTGCTATCAGCTTATTAGGATTAGGGTTTATGTTCGCAACTCAATCTACAATGTCGTATGTTTCATCCTTTAAACGCAAAAGTTTCAAACGAAGCCCGTATTCAGCTTATTTCACGAAACAGATCTTGAAACGGCTTGAAACAATCATCGCTATCGGGTTAATTGTCGGGATGATTGTGGGTTCGTTGACTATGATAATGTTTTTTTCATATAAAGTTGGTATGGAGGGAAAAGATGTGGTTTTTACAGTTAAATCTCATGTTGAAGAGAGTAATTACGCAGAAAGGATCGGTTTGAAACAATGGATGGATGAAAACGATGTGTCGGGTATGTTGGATCGATACACAACGCAGTTTTATGAAACTGTTTATGAACAAATCGATAGTTTAGCAATGCAGTATAACATGACCGAATTTGTCGATGAAATCAAGAACATAGTTTCACAACGGGTTACCAACACATCGGCCCATATGACCGCGTTGACCGTACGAAACCCGTACGCAGAAAAGATTCTAACTTTGCGACGACGCGTTCTGAATCGCGAATGGGCCGAAATTTATCCTGAAATCAGTGGTTTATTCAAAGAAGTTGTGATTAGCAGAGAAGATATCACTGAAAAAGCAAAATCAATCGCTTTTCAAGGGAAAAACGTGGTTCAAAACGTGTTCGTTAGTAGCACATCGATTATTGGCGGTAGTAGTAAACTCGTATTTGTGATTATTGGATCGATTTTATCAGGTGCTGCGGGTGTTTTGAATTTCGTTTCACAAACGACGGTTTTCATATGGGTTTTGTACTCGCTTATAACATCGCGATCGGGTGGTGTTACTGAACAAGTTATGTATATGCTCCCGATTTCAAGATCGGCGCGTACCCGATGTGTTGATGTTCTTGATAAAGCTATTTCTGGTGTTCTTTTAGCAACTGTTGAGATTGCTTTCTTTCAAGGGTGTTTAACTTGGTTATTGTTTAGGTTATTTGATATTCATTTTTTGTATATGTCAACGGGTCTTGCGTTTATTAGCCCGTTTTTCCCGATAATCCCGTATTTTATTTCTACAATTCCCGTTGCGTTAGAATTGGTGCTCGAAGGTCAATATATTGTTGCGGTTTGCGTATCGATTATCCATGTTGTTCTTATTGAGTATGGTGCGACGGAAATTCAAGAAGATATACCGGGGAATAGTGCTTATCTCACGGGGCTTAGTATTATCGGCGGTGTTGCTTTGTTCCCATCTGCAGTCGAGGTAAATTTACTAAAATACCCCTTAGTTCTTTCCCTCCGTATCGGTTTACTTTTATGATACATAAGGTGGCAAAATGAGCGGATCGGGTAGGTTGGGTAGTATGTCAAAATGGGTCGGCTTGATTTAAAATAATCTTTTATTGGTATATTGATTTTAAATGTGTTAATTATGAATTATGATTACAAATTTACAATAACTATAATCTTGATTTTTATAATAAAAAGATTTAGGAGGTTTTTATGTGATATGTGATCGGATCCTGTATCCATAGTGATATGTGATACATGAAGATGGCAAAAAATATGAAGAAAAAATAAACATGTCGACTCATTTAGAAGTTACCCAAAATGGCAAAATATATTCTTGTGTTCACAATCTCAAAAATCCTTATATTCAAGAAATCATATGATATTATCTTTATTTTGAATTTAGTTTTTGTAATCATAGTTCATGTATGGTTTATTAACTAACACGTTTAACCTGCTAACTCAGACACGTTTAAGGTGTGTTACCCAATTTCTAAACGGGTCAAACATGTTGGCAGGTTAAACATGTTAGTTAGGCCAAATGATGTGACAGGTTGAACATATAGTTTTTTAATTTTTTTTAATTCTTAATGTTAACGGGTTGGCAGATCATGGGTTGACCTGATCAACCAGCCGAACCTATTTAGTTCGTGTTTTTGCAAATTTGAACTGTCGAATTTGGTGATGTAGGGAGCAATAATGGGGCCATTGATAACAACAGTTGTTATAGCTCTCAAGAACCTGTATGTAGAGTTTGTTTTGGATGAACCGAACTAAAGCAAAAAGAAAAAGACCAAAATGCCCTCCAATTGAAGGAGGGCTGTTGTATTTGTATATTTTTAGTAAAAAGCACCTTGTTTGGATTCATGACAGCCTACCCATTTGAAGTTTTGAAGAATGGTGTTAAGTAGATTGGTTTATTATTAGAAACTGTACTGTTTGGTACTTCATGAGTGTGTAAATTACTGTGTAATTACAAATTTGTGAAGTTTTGTTGTGTTTTTGGGAGTTTATTGTTATCTGTTTGGAGCTCTATTAAGCTTGGGCTAGTGAATAGGATTTCAAGCCTAGCTTGACTTGTTTTATTATTTTTTATTTATTTAGATATTCTATTTATAGGGGACGGTTTTTTTTAAAACTAATGTTTAGTGAAAACCAAGAAAACGACTTTTATCATGTATATACATATATGTAAATGACATACATGTGATATACAAGTTATATATATGCAAAACGTGATTTATAGTATTCATCCTCTATTTATATACATTTATCCTTGCACTTATAAAATATTAAGCTTGACTCTTGTTTAAGATTACTCTGAATAATTTTTTAAGCTTATAGTGTTTAAAATTTATTTTATTTATGTAGCTATTTATATTTATAACTCCTATACGAAAAACATTGTATTATTTATTTATATAGTTATATATATAACAATAAGTATGTAAAAATAAATTTTAGATATTAAATCAAAACATTTAAAAATAATAATCTCATTTAACTCACAACCATAGACATGATATATAGAAAGTGTTTGACTTAACTCCCGCTCTGCGCAGGGTCCGGGGAGGGGCCGGATCGCTTCGCTTCGCGATCTGATGTACGCAGCCTTACCCTACACTTTTTGTGCAAGAGGATTTTTCCCACAGCTTAAACACATGACCTCAAGGTCACAAAGCAGCAACCTTACCGGTTGCTCTATAGCCCGCCCTCTCATACTATATAGAAAGTATATATATGAAACTTAGACTGAATTTTGTTTAATACAAGTTTGATTCAGAATTTTTACAGACCAAACTTTGTTTAATATTGGCTCGATTTACTTGCATAGAAAAATTAAGTAGCTCACCAAGAGCTCGATATTTTAAACTTGTATATGGAACTTGATTTTTTGTCTTAGAATAATGTTATGTCAATATTATACAAAATAACCCAATTACAAAGAAAGCAAAAAATGACAGAAAACTAGAAAAGAAAATGTACATAACAAGTTAATAACCACTTCAAGCAGAACGATAGAAAGATAAATTCAATACAGTCAAACATGATACAAGCATAGCCACAATATTAATACTGTGAACCAAATCCGTATGTCATGGAACCAGAAATTGTTACATATATTCTGCTTCCAATAATATCCTGAAAAACTTGAATTACTTCATGTATTTTTGAAGAAACTTGCGATGGAAGTCGCTACGAATGGTGTCATTGATAAAACGCTTTGGAGCCTTGGTCTCACCGCGAGCCTGATTCTTGAAAACCACGTCATCATCCCACCTGCAATTTGGAACCAGATATTCTTACTTGTATTCTGGTACATTTTTTTGCAAGTATATATCATCCTAAAAGTTGATAATTTCTCACATATTTTATTTACCCTTTAAAACCAATAACAAAAAAATCTATTTTATAAAATCAGTACACATTGGATATAGTCATAGATGGGTATGGTAACTAACCTTCGTTTCACATTGAAAGATGTAGGGTTATTAAGCAACGGGTTTCCTCGTATTGTTTCTGCCTCTTTAAGCTTAAGTTCCTGTTCCCGCTCTTCACGTTCCTATAAAAAACATTTTTTTATTAAACATGTCTCTCTAATTTCAACTTCTTATTTCAATCCATGCAGTTCTCAAACAGAAAACATAAAATGTTGAAGTGCCCAAATGATGGCATTGAGGTGCCACTAAGATGTGCGGGTCAAATGAGTTAAGTATAAATGTCAAAAAAAGTTGGGTTAAAACAGAATATTTTTAGTACGTGTCAAAATAACCAGGTTGGGTTTAATATGATTTCAAAAACAATATCAGAAAAATAATCTAAACTATGAATAAATTTTACAAAGTTGTCTGCATTAACAATGGACTTTGCTTTCAAGTTTCAATCTGTTTGACCTAATTGAACAACTTTACATATTCCGGTTTAGCTAGGTTATTTTTAGTTTGACACCAACAAGTAATCTGAAACAAAAGTCAACCCATCAGGGTCAATATTGTCACCTTGAACTCTCTCCAAGTCCTCAAATATCAAAAAAATATATTTAAAAAAAACTTACTTGGCGTCGTTTCTCTTCGGCTCTTTCCTTTCTTATTAATTCAAGCTCTGCCATAAGTGCTTCCTCATCATCCTCGTCATCATCATCTTCATCACTAAACTCAAAATATAATATGTCAGAAATAATGAAAAACACATTGTTTAATAAAGTTATAAATGCTGTTTGACATGTTATCCAGCCTACCATTTTTTCACATCTAGTTACCCACTAGCAAAAAGGTGATGTCATACATTTTAATAATCAAACCAACCCAAAATGTAAAAAGTAACAGATACCTGTCATCTTCGCTTTTGTCATCTTCGTCGGCGTCATCAGCATCTGCACTGCGTGGAAAGATTCGATCTTCAACTTCTCTCCTTGACCCTAAATCAAAAATAAATTACTCTTTACATTTGATTTTGTACTATATATATCAGTAAACCTTAATAGCAATAAGAAATAATAAAATATCAAGTTATTGTGTGAAACAACCTTCTAGTAAATAACCTCCCTTCCTGCGATCTCTATCCTCTGCAATTAAAACATAAACAATCAGTCGAAAAAAATTAACCACTTGAAAACCCTACACCAAAACTACAAATAAAAATCAATACAAGCATACCTACCGTTATAACCCTTGTCTTTAGATGAAAAATGTCTTCGCTCACGCTCCTCTAACTCCTGTTTAAGATCTCTCCTTTCTAGTTCTTCCTGTGTGTCTTGACCGTCCTTTCTGCAGTAACAAGCACCAACAAATTAGATAAAATACAATAGCATTGACACGACATTTAATTAAACAAAGATCACAGTGCGTACAAACTACAAAAAAATATTTCTTCAGATTAACATAAATCAGAGTGTATGCGCTACAATCAACAACTTTAACAAACTTTACTCTGCCATGTAGAATTTGCAAGCTATAAATACAGTAAACTCAGATTTGTGAATGAAAACTTCTTTCACCAATTTCTTTCTTTCCCTCAATAGGATTCACATTTTGAGTTGATGTTCATAATTTCCAACTGTATTGAGGATGTTTCCAGAAGAGTCTATTTTTACAAAACATTGCTTTGACCACAATTTATTTTAATAAAACTATCAAAAACTACTCATTGACAATCAAAAAGTGGTATCTAATATGTTGCAACTAGAAATAAGTGTAATTCCATGTTCAAAACAGTCCTTTTATGTAAGATCCTAATCCCTGAACCGACCAGACTGTTAGAACCAAATTTAGGTTAGCAAATGTATGATCCTACTGACCTATCATCTTAATTCTGTAATTTCAACTACTAGTATCAAATTACTTCCATACAGTTGGAATCGAACCTAGGTAATCAAATGTATGATCAATAAACCTACCGTTAATCTCAATTCTGTGATTTCAACTTTTAGTGTCAAAATACTTGCATATATACAAGACCTTCTAATTTTAAGGCATACATAAGCAACAAAGCTTCTAATTCTACTGTATTCCAATGCACATACTATGATAGAATGATATACTACTATAATTAAAGTCGAAAACAAAAGGATAACCTGGGTTTGAGTGTTGTGTGAGAAGCAATATCCCTCGAAGAATACTTCTGCGAAGGTCCAAAGATGCGCGTTCCTCCTTGTTCGTTACCACCTTTAGCAGGTGCCCATGTAGGTCTAGCAGCCGTCGTCATGTTCCGTTAGATTTTACAGAAATCACCTGTCGATTCAAAACCAGAACACAATCGATTACAATTTACAAACGATGCGTTCTTCGCGATTATCAGAAATGACCGAAACCCTAAGCAGCTAACGCTGCAAATACCTAATAATAACATGAAATCAAGAGAGGGTTGAACGAAAACTGAACAAATCGTCAATCGACACAAGTTTAATGAAATCACCTGTTTATTCAAATCCAGAAAACAATCGATTACCAACGATGCGTTTTTCGCGATTATCAGAATTGAACCGAAGCCCTAAACAGTGCTAAAAACACCTAATCATAAAATGAAATAAGAGACGGGTGAAAGAAAACTGAATGAATCGTGAATCAAAACAAGTTTAAAAAGATAAAATAATCAACAGGATAGGATGTAAAGCTAGGGTTTTACCTTGATACGATGATTGTGTTCTACAATCGACGGAAAGCAAAGAAAGGGGATCTGGACTAATCTGTTTAACACGTTGAATTTTAACTTTTGTCCCGTTGATGCAATGAAGTTTCATAAATGCCGCTTATTGTTTTATATGTTCATACGTCGGTGTAAACTTTAGTTTTATTACAAACACGACTAAATGTTTAATAGCATTTATATGGTAAACTTTATCTGATGGAATGAATTCTTTTATTGCAATTTTTCAAAACTACTTGATTTGATACATTAACATTAACAGCCAATAATTTTTTGTTCTTTAACTTTTTTTATTGTGCATTAATCGTACTATACCTTAACACCAAAGCATAAGACACCATGCAACACTTTGTTACTTTATTCGTAGCATTTAACTTACCATCTATCAGATATTGTATTTTAGTTACCCTTATGTAACTTTGGCAATGGAAATTTTAAATCACATAAGAAAGTATCATGAATATTGGCCAAGTATAGCGAAACGTGGATGAAAGTATTCATTTGTGGATGAGTACTTACATACTCACATGCGGATGAGTCATCACAAGCAGGTGAGTGATCACCTATGGGTACGTGTTCACTTGAGGATGAGTACGTACTCACATGTGGATGAGTGTTCGCTTTCATACGAGCGATCTCTTTGGGAATTCGGTTGAGTGTTAATGTAGATGAACCAAACACTTGCAGATTTCCATTTAGGTGCGACTGATCTAACAGATGTGGGTGAACAAAATCAGATGCATGTGAGGAAGACCCACATGTGAATGTGTAATCCATTTGGTTGATCAAATTATAAAATATCATGGAATCTTTCTAAGTACAGACACTTATGAGTGATAAGTATTCATATGGGGATGACCAGCGGTGACCAGTGTCACTTAAGAATAAAACAAGACACATTTTAGCTATTTTATGTTTCATCAACACTAATCTTTCTTTCTTTATCAACTTTATTGATCAAATGCTAAAATTATGATGTTAGCATGCATGACTTGAAATATGAACACTCATACAGAAAACATCATAAACATTCAAGCAACGGACTTTAACATGTAGCATTCCACCCTATGAACATAAACACGTTGGGTACGCATACTAGCCTCAAAACTATGATAAAACTTGTAGAAAACTGGATCAATAACTTACATGAGATAAACTTCAAGAAAACCCTAGAGCATGTCTCCTTTTTCCACATGATATCAAACACTAAATACATCGCAACGCAACTTTAAGGCTAGTTCTTTGCTAAAACAATTATTAAGCATGATTCATGCTTAAATCAAGAGAAAGATTGCCCTCAGGATTGGGGTGTCACACCACCTTTTTTGACACTTTGGGTGTTTAAAATAATCGAAACTCCAAAAATCCAAAGTCTGAATCGATCCGAAATCATATATATTCGGATTGCCCGGATAGATTAAGATTGGATAATATGATTTTTTATTCGGGTCGAGTCAGGTTCCGGATTGACATATTCATGTTTATTCGGATCGGATAGATTTGAATCAGATAATACAAATTGAGTTTTGGATAGAGCAAAAAAAATCGGATAATACGAATCGAGTTTATTGATTATTAATATAAATTTTGTAGTATTAAATTACTTTGATCGGGTAAAGTCATTAGTTATTACTGAATTAAAAAAATGGAGGTTGATTTAATTAAACTAACGACTTTTAGTGTTCCTATATTTATCAATGTTTTAAAAACCGGTTCAAACCGGCCGGTTAAACCGGTTGAACCAGGTTTTTTACATATGACCGTTACAATACACGACGGCTTTATTAGGCGGTTTTTAAGTAGTCGAACCGGCCGGTTTTACCGGTTTTCCGGTTCAAACCGGCGAACCGGTTTTCTTCTAAGGTAAAAAAAAAAAAAAAAAAAACACAGCACTAATTAATTTATGTAGGTGATTCGACGATCATATATAATATGATACCATAGAGGATTCGACAATTCGGTGACTTCATCTTGAGCTTGACGCTTTCAACACCCCAATGTCATAAACATATCATACACGTTTTATTGATCTTTGTTGGGAATTTTAATATTTTTAAATTGGTTTTTGGATTATATTTTAATTATGGATTTTATTTTAAATTGTTTTTTTATAGAATTATGTACTATTGAAATATTAATGAGTTGAACTTGTATTTTATGATATTACAAAGTTAAATAGTCAGGCCGGTTGAACGGTCGTGTACAACCCGGTTCAACCGGTTGAATCATTTTTTTTGTTAATCCGGTATGATTAAAATACCGATTTTTAAAATATTGATATTTATCATTAATCAATATAGCATGTATACTATATATTATGGATAAGGATATGGGATTCATAAAGTTGCGATTGGCAGATTATACATGAAAGCCTAAACCGGTGACCAACCCTCTCGATTAATTAATAGGGCATGCATAAAATTCTTTTCACTCTCTCAAATTCTCGTGGTCGTTCAATTTTTAGTTTTATTAGATAATATAATTCGTAGTGCCACGAATTGATTTTATTTGATAGTGATTGTTCATAACTCTAAGACATAATCCAAACTGCATTTAAACTTTAAATGTGTGATCCTCATCATGTGTTCATATTTTGTTCATCATATGCAACATTTCCCGTTTAGAGATTTATCGTGTGACCGTATATAGCTTTGAGCTTACTTATTGCATGACTTTAATTGTTATAACTTTTGTAACCCACAGCATAACTTTTGGTGTATCGATTAAACCGTAATAACATCATGAGATTGTATAATTTAACAATTCTATTAAATCTTGTATCAGTTGGCTGCTTGAGCTGGCAAAATTTTAATTATTTCAAACTAGATTTTTAATTCATCTTTAGAATAATGATCGATTATTACAAGGTGTAAAATATTGTGCGTGGTTTAGTCCTTTTATGTTCAAATATTCTGCTCCTCATTTATATATTTGTGGTGCTATAATATTTTATCTTTTTGTCATCTACTTGTTAGTCAAAAAAAGTTAGAAAGAGCGTGTTTTTTAATCCATACACATGGATGATAAAATTATCATTTAATCTCAAGATAATATATAGCATTTTCTCATATACATTTAATTTTAGTGAACTACAAGACCGTAAAACTTTTAATAAAAATACACCGCGACTGAAATTTCTAGCTAACAAAAGGAGATTGCAACATTAGTGTCATATACATGGTCACAAAATTAGGAACCGTAACAATTATGGATCATAAAGTCATAGACCGATAGAAAAAATTCAACTAAATACAAAGCTTATTTTAAGAAGTATAATAGAGAAAAAAAAACTCATAACCGCTTCAAACAAACTTTGATTATCATTTTAGCGGTGTTGAACCGTCTCGATGAACTCTATGATATTAGCTTTTAGGTTTTAGCTATGTGGTTTAGCTTTATAGTTAGCTTTTTTGGTTTATCTTTAGGGTTTAGCTTTAAGTTTGATATTTGAGGGTTTTACTTTTAAATTGTACCTTTTAAGGTTTAGCTTTTAAGATTTAGAAGTTAGGTTTCCAGCTCACTGCAACTTCCTGCTCATAGTTTTTTTAGGTTCTAGCTTTAGGGTTTAGGATTTGATGAGTTGGTTTTAAAGCCGCTGAAATGAGTTCAATCGGAGTTCGTTTAAGCCGGTTTATGAGTTTAAAATATCTCTTGGCATTGTTAGAATAAACCTCATATTTAGAATAACTATACCCATACAAATAAGTCTAAAAAATAACAGTTAAATGGACACCAGGTTAAAGGCCGTCAACTTGAGATTTTTCTCAGGTTCGGTTCCGATGGGGGGACGAGAGTTTACCTATTCCATGGGTTCCTGCGCATCAGGTGGCGTCTGTTTCACCGCTACCTGGTGGCCCGGTTCAGACAATATACGTGATACATGAAAACAACACCGTTAAAGAAAAACACCACAAACATTTTGTAAGTAAAAAAAAATTGATCACACGAACGGTCGCAAGCATAGCAACTATGTTAACTACTAAAGTAATGGTCGCAAACCTAACTACATAAATAATTCGCCCTCAAAAAATTTATATTGAAAATGTATTAAGACTACGTTTAATTTCATAAATAAATCATCATAATATATTAAGTGGTTAAACAGTTTTAGTTTTGAGTGCCGTGCTATTTGCTGTTAGAAAAAAAAGGTTTTACTTGGTTTTATACATCATACTTTCATTAAATTTAGAGTTAAATACAAGTGATCGTATATTCGTGTGCAATCTATTCAACACACAACAAAATCTTTAAGGGGGGCATATATATACGTCGAATTGTCGATTTTCACGTGTCCGATGGCATGTGAATATTCTGAAACTCATGCTATGTGGGAAACCCATGATGAGTGGGCGGTGGGCCAGTAAGTTATGACATAAATTCAATAAATTCTTATCTTAGGCTTGTGAACGAATTTAATTACTAGTTGGGTGGTATTATGACTAAATCACACGATTTAGAAATCAGTAATAGCATAATGTTTTTAGATGAAAAATTTTTAGATTGTGAAGACTTTAAGGTTGCTGAATTTAGAACGAAGCTTGTTGGGAGGAACGGTGTTGTGTCAAACATGAGTGTTTTTTATTGGATTAATTGGATACCGCAAAAGGTCAACATGTTTGTTTGACGGACCATCCAAAATTGCTTTGCTCACAAATAAGCGATTTCTATGATGGAAGTTTTTGTTGATAATGTTTTTTGTGACAGGTGTGGGTTTGAAGAGGAAACGAGAGAGCATGTCTTGTGCAGTTGTATATCGGCTAAAGCTATTTGATGACATGTTTTTGTATAGGTGAAAATCCTGGTTCTGAATGAACCTGGCTCTTGCAAAGAGATTCTGGATGATATAGAAAGTCAAAATGGTTCAAAAGGTTGGAAAAAGATTATTAAGGCGGTGGCATGTACCTTGATGTGGCGAATTTGGAAAGCTAGAAACGAGAAACAGTTCAACAAAAATAAAACGAATTTAATTAATGTGTTCTATATATCTCTATATAGTTTGGCATATACCTTTCTCGGGATTTCCAACTTTCGTTGGCCCCCTGTGTTCTATATATCTCTATATAGTTTGGTTGTTAAAAAAAAACGAATTTAATTAATGTACTTTCAAACACATATGACAAATTAAGAAACCTAAAGCGGGTATGAAATTACTTTAAAATTTTATAATGTTACGGGTAGAGTATTACCTAATTACTAAACTACACATACCCATTTAACCGATCTATACATGTAAAAACTAAACTGGGGCATACCAACTTTATACAAAATTAAACGACACTTTCGCTATACGTCAGAGACGAACTAAATAAAAAGAAAACACTAGACGGTACGCAAACGTAGGCATAAAACAAACCTTGAAGCCACTGGATACAAGCAAGAAGAAACAAGGAAGAAAAATAATAAATCACATGAAAAAAAAAGATGATTGCTCGAACAGAACCGAAGTTTGTAAAGAGGTCAAGCTAAGCGTGTAAAGCGGGCGCATGTGACTAACCAAAGAACCATCGTGTTGTAGATAGCAAACAAAAGAAAAAAACTTAGTGAGCCTATTAAACTCAATAACTATGGTGGATATATAAGGGGAAGTTCATTGGGGAACCATAAAAAGGGGGAACTGAGAAACACTTGTGGTCCGTTCATCTTTAGTAAAAAAAAAATCCAGCACAAAAAAAAATCCAGTACAAAAAAAAAAATCCAGTACAAAAAAAAATCAAGTACAATTTTTTTTAATCCAGTACAAAAAAATAATCCAGTACAAAAATAAATAATACAGTACAAAAAAAATAATCCAGTATAAAAGAAAATAATCCAGCACAAAGGTTCCCCAGTTCCCTCTTTTTTTATTGTTTCCCAATGAACCTTTCTCGGATATATAATACCCGATGTAAATCATAAATATTTTGAATTGTTTACACTTTTACTGATAAATTATCATTAGAGTTAAGCCTATTAAAGGCAAAAGTAGATACAAATAATTAACATACGGGCTGAGAAAAGTGTTGTTCTATTTTGACTAATTAAGAATATGCTTTATAACTTATTAGAGAGGAGGGAGTCCTCTCAGTTTTTCTCATTTTTCCCTACTGTCACATTAAAAAGAATACAAGAATTTGGTGTGGATGAATGAAGAAGATGATTGGGTATTTATAGGGTAAAAATTTTAAATTTTTTTTAAACACCAACGGCTATTTTTTGGCACCCACCCCCCACCC
>WOUH02000041.1:7401181-7416941 GCA_009936405.2 Stevia rebaudiana | reverse complement strand
GCTTGCGGAGATACAAGACGCCGCGTTACATTTTAAACTTAAATTTGATCTCATGGAGCATGTAGCGAGAAACATGCTGGATTTGAACCCGGAAAATAACCCGGAAAATTAGATGTATTTTTTTCGTTTATTATTTTATTTTATTTTATTTTTACGTTTTTATTTTTTTCGTATTTTTAATGTAAGTTTGTTGTTCAATTAATTAAAATAATTAGTATTAATAATGTTTTTTTATTCTTTTAAAAAAACAAAAAAAATATCGGGAGGGTAGTTTAGTTTCATACGGTACCATTGCAACTATTTTAGGGTACTTGAAGGATAATTGGAGCATTTGATGTGACATAATTTGATTAAGTAATTTAAGATGGTATTTTACCCTAAGAGGGTACGACTCCCTATACCTTAAGTGGCTGGTCAATGACCTATCGACTACTGAAAACATGTGTACTTTGAAGTTGGGACTCTCATTTGACCATCGGACTTCCTATCAATTAAATAAACCAATGTAGCGATGCACCACTGACTTACCAGTCACGAAGATCACACACACTTTGAACACTACTTATGTGTGTATCACATTATTCAGCAAAATACAGCTGCATCTTCTCCTTACAAATACCCTCATTGTACACATATTTTGACCAACCAGCAGATATCAGAAATCTGATATTTTGCCCTATTATCTCTCACAGATTCAACGATGAGCAGTGATTTGAAGTCTAAATTCCTCCAAGTTTACGATACTCTTAAATCAGAGCTAATTAACGATCCAGCCTTCGAGTTCGATGATGATTCTCGTCAGTGGATCGTAAAGGTAATTCCGAATCGTTTCAGTCGTAATCTTATTAAGCTTCTACGACTTTATATGTTTAATTATCGTGTTATCCGAATATGTAATTGGCGGAAAAAAAACTACGTCAATTTGGAATTGGAAGAAATTTATTGCGAGAATTTGGTGGTTTAGGGATACTAAGTGATGGATAGTATTAGCATTTCGGGAGTCATACTTGAATGATCACAGTGAAAGATCTTCTTTCAATAGGTCATAATACATGTAAAATTTGAACGGTACAGTGATTTATAACTGTTCACAGAGTCACGAATTCTCTTAGCAGTTGTTATTAATTTCAAATCGAAGCTTACAACTGATTACTGGAGTTATATTTGAAGATTTGACATCCACATTTTTTTATTTTTTTTGACAAAAATTACAAATAGAGTTCACTTGAATCCGAGTGTAAGTCTGCATTAGAATTCACTCGTATGAGTGGGAGGACCTTTGACCAGTTAAAAGTAGTTCACCATGTTTGTCTAATATATGAACCTTTTTATACACTTTGTAGAATGTAACTTAGATCCGATAGTTTCCCTCTCTGATTCTCATTTTAAATTTCTCATCATTAATTCGTCATAACCACCACATTCATCCATGTATTGAAACCTCTCCTAATAACTATAGCTCAAAAGGAAACAAGGTTCTAGTAATATCTAATTGAAGTCTGCCAATTTGGCAGGTATTTCATGATCATCACAAATACTTGTGCATACATAGTGTTATTATGTTATGTTTCCATTTCAACTTTCATAATTAGTTATATCTAGTTAAAGTCAGCCAATTTATCAGGTATTTCATGATCATCACTAATACTTGTGCATACATAGTGTTATTATGTTATATTTTCAATTCAACTCTCATTATAAAAGTAAGAAATAGTAAATGATCCGCAACATTATTCATTCCCGCTGTTCAACATAAGACTAAAACAGAGTAAACTTTTTCCCAAAAAAAAGTGCAAAACACTTCCTGTATTTCATGTATCTCTTATATCTAATATGCATAACAATATATCGTATCATCTTCCTGAGTAAGAAACCGCTAATAAATTAATAAAATAAGAGATTGATTATGTTTGTTTGCTAATATATTTTCAGATGCTTGACTACAATGTACCTGGAGGTAAGTATACTTGCTCTTATGATCTTATATTCTTATCCTTTCAATTATTTGATTGCAAATAAATTTGTTGCATTAACAAATATATTGAAAATAGAAATGTGCTTTTTGTAGGAAAGCTGAATCGGGGCCTTTCTGTTGTTGACAGTTACCAGTTACTTAAAGGAGAAGAATTGACTGATGATGAGGTTTTTCTTGCATCTGCTCTTGGTTGGTGCATTGAATGGGTAATTACAATAATCCTGAATTAATTTGGTCTAATGGCCTATTGTTTTTATTGCACATTAAGTAGTTTCTAAATGAGATCTGTTATTATTTTTTATGTAAGCGATACTTATGTTTGTGTTGCGTACTTACGTGTTGAAGAACACTTTGAATGATAGTAACTAACCATCTTTCTAATGAAAGTCATAAATGACAACAAAATGCCAACTTATGAATTTTATTTCTCAAAAAGTAATAAAATAAATATTAATTCAACACAAATATGAAATTTTGAGTATTTTGAATTACTATATGTGATATTATTATTTTTTGGTTGGTTAAAGATGATATTATGTAAATTTTCATCGATATAAATTATAAAATGCTAAAGCATAATAAAAAATCAAGTTACAAAAGATGCAATACAATTCAAAACTCAAGATCTAAAAATGTATTAATAGCTCATTTCTCTATTAAGTAAAAAATAAACAACACTTAAAGAAACAATTGCCATTGCATGATAAACTTAAATCTTTCGTGTCATTGAGTTTTTCAGCTTCAAGCATACTTTCTCGTGCTTGATGACATCATGGATGAGTCTCATACACGCAGAGGTCAACCATGTTGGTTCAGATTACCCAAGGTGTGAACTGTGAATGAGGAATCTACATAACTAAGTTACTTATTTCATATAATTTCCATTTCATTATTTGCATACATAGTCTCTGAAAATTATATTTTAGGTTGGTATGATTGCTGCAAACGATGGAATACTTCTTCGCAACCATATCCCAAGAATTCTCAAGAAACATTTTCGAGGAAAGCCATATTATGTGGATTTAGTCGATTTATTCAATGAGGTTTGTTTTCTTCATATATTCAACTTATGAATGAATCTATTACCATACGTACAAATTGATGATAAACGGGCGGGTCGGTTGATGAGTCAAACAAGTAACTTTCTATATGGGCAGATGTTGATTGATTGGGTACGGTTGACCCGAAACACTTTTTATACAATATTTATTTTGTACTTTATAAATAGTTAGTGTTTTAAATATGGTTTCAGAAATTACAGGGCTAATTATACTCAAATGCAGTGACTTGGTAACTATACTTTCTCAAATAGCTAATTTTTTTTATTTGATTACCCGAATACCCGATGAGCGTTTTCTTGCTTATCTGGCACTTTTTTTTTGATGAAATGGCTTATTACCAAAGTAGTCCAATTAAAAAAAATTATAATTTCGAAACTACCCTTTTTAAAAAAGTATAATTACGAGGGAAAATTATTATTAAGTGTAATTACTAAAAACATACGACCTACCTAAGTGCCTTGCTATATTATTACATCAGCCCAAAACTATATTGGTTTAATTATAATTTAGTATTTATTATTTTTTACTTATCGCCTTATTGGATCTTTTTGAGATCAAAGATAACTTTAATCTACCCATTTATAAGCAAAAAGATGGAAAGTTTTATCTCTAATTATGAAATAGTGTTTACTGAGTACAGGTAGAATTCCAAACAGCATCTGGACAAATGATTGATTTGATCACTACACTTGTTGGAGAAAAAGATCTCTCTAAGTATTCATTGTCTATGTAAGTGCACACCACCAATTTTTCTTATCCAACACTCCACCCAATGTTTTATATGTGTGTGTTTGCGTGCGTATGCGTGTGTGTGTATATATATATATATATATATATATATATATATATAGGGCAGGTTTAAATAAAATATCAGTTTTGCCTAAAAAGGGAAAAAAAAAATCCTTTTTAGGGGACCCAACATTCCAACCCCTATATATATATATATAAATATTTGTTTATTTATTTATTTATTTATTAATAGGAGTGAGTTTAACTGAACCACAAATTATTTATTGGTTCCGGTTGAAATACACCGTGTTGTGTTGTCTTGCAGTCATCGCCGGATTGTTCAGTACAAAACTGCATACTACTCATTTTACCTTCCAGTGAGTAAATTTCTTTCCACTTTATTCATATTTTTCATAATAAAATCTAGCAAGACTGCATCTCCCAACACCATTAATTTCTTGTTTTTGTTGCTTAAATCAACATATGTTCTTTTTCCATATCTTAATACTATTAGTTTGTGTCAAATTAACGTTTTTTCCCAATGAAATCAGAGCTAATTTATTTAATTATTTGTTTGTCAATCTTATGATTTACAAATAGTGCTTGCATATTCCACTTAATCTTACAACACTCTACTTTGTCAATTGTTTTGATTCATGGTATACGCCTATACTCATATATGCTAGTGGATAATAAAATTTACCGCGAGGGTAGTTTTTTATTTATTTTTTACTTTTTTGCTTAAAGGTTGCTTGTGCACTCCTTATGTTCGGTGAGGATTTGGAGAAGCATGTTGAAGTGAAGAATGTACTTGTTGAAATGGGTACCTATTTTCAAGTTCAGGTATTTGATCCTCAACTTTATTATTGCATAATTAAATACATTAACTTTAAAAAACAATATTATTACTATATGAATCTAAATCCTAGGAAATGGTAAAAAAAAATCCTCTATGGAGTTTCACTGAATCTGTACACAAGTCCATGTATTATATTTTTAACAAAAAAGTTTTTTATTTTTTATTTCCATAAAACCTTTGATATGATCACAGGACGATTATCTAGACTGCTTTGGTGCTCCTGAGGTAATTGGAAAGGTATGTCCAACAATAATTCTTACGTCTTTGTATATTTTAAACTCACAAAATAATAAAATATTTCTAATCTTACTGTGACAGATTGGAACTGACATTGAAGACTTTAAATGCTCGTGGTTAGTTGTGAAAGCTTTAGAACTTGCCAATGAAGAACAAAAGAAAATCCTACATGTGAGCAACAATCACCAACTTCTATTTTTATATGTTTGATATATACATATGTGCAACCTAGGGGAAAGATACCCCGGAAACTCTAAAAAAAAATATTTTTTTTTAAAAGGCTCACTTTTAAATGAAATTTCGTCACTTTTAGTTAAAAAAAAAACGCCGAGTATTTATTTATTTTTTAATTATGTAAAAATAACAAAAAAAATCGTCTATATAAAATTTAAGCGTAATGTTACATATGTAACTTTTCGCTGAAATCTGTAAAAAATATTTAAAAAAAAACCACTCGGTGTTTTTTTATAATTTTTTCACCAAAAGTCTTAGATTTTAATGTATAATTTATCTAAAAATAAAAAGTTAAAATTTTGAAAAATGTCGTTACATATGTAATATATCTCGGTTTATGAGGTTTTCTCAACTCAACTGGGTTTTCATATTATCCATCGAAATGCAAGCTATACGTACATATAACATATACACACACAGATACAATATACATACGCACATGCAAAAATACACCCGTTTTATTTTGCATGTTGTTTGCGGTTATTCTTATGTCAGACCAACTGTAGCCTGTTCTATACAGGCGGGTATTATCAGCTATTATTTACAAATAATTTAATCCAGGAAAATTATGGAAAAAAGGATCCGTCTTCAGTTGCAAAAGTGAAGGAACTATACAACACCCTAAATCTTCAGGTTTGCAGCTTCTTTCTCCCTATGTGTGAATTTGAAAAACGAAAACCATATTTGGTTCTTTGGAATCCAACTCGAATTCGAAAGAAATGGAATTCAAATTTAATTCCATAGGTGTTTCATAGGCAAAAATGAAGAAATGGTATCTCTAATTCCATCAAATGAAGGAATTCAACATTCCTTTGCAAAATGATTGGATTGTGGTCATAATTCCATTGAAAATTTGAACATTGACAAAAGTAAATCATCAATAACCATATTTTACTATAGTATCGTATTATCTACTTGGTTAGAGTGTATGACACGGGTTGAATAAAGGAAGTATTAAATAGTGAATGATGAAATACGAAAAATAAAAGGTTAGAATGAAATTTAGAGAAGTGATGACACAATCATATATGTAAATATTAGGGTAGATTATCATAAATAATTATTAGAAAAGATTTTTTAGTGACTATAATTACTTTTATTAGTATTTATTAGAGTAGTTACTTGCTTAGGTAATGATCTATTATAATAATAGCTTATTAGTTATTATTCTCTATAAGTTACTTAAATATTACTATTTTTTTACACTTGTCTTTATACTTGACTATCTGTTATTATTATTATTTGTTATGATAATGAATTCCATTTCATTTCCACCAACCATATTCCTTTTCCTTCAAATTCCAATCTTTAGACAGATTCCACTCTTTCCAAAATATTCACATATTCCTTACTGATTTGCTTGTATATATATATATATATGTATGTATGTATGTATGTAGGGTGTATTTGAAGATTACGAGAACACAAGCTACAAGAAGCTTATAACATCCATTGAAGGTCACCCAAGCAAACCAGTACAAGCGGTTTTAAAATCATTCTTGGGAAAGATATACAAGAGGCAAAAGTAAAGAAATTTTGTTCTACCAAATGATATCGTTCAAAAGCCCCGGTACAGGATATTGTTTGTTGTCGCGTGTAATATCTTGTTCTATGTTTTTAGTAAGTGTAATAAGACATTTACGTTGTTTGTATGAACCAATTTGTTGTTTCTATAAATCCTTCCGCATTTTGTTTTTTTGAGTGAATCTGAGGACGGAGTTAGCCTTTTGTTGTTATTGTATTAGGGTAGGGTAAACAGTGTAACATCATAACTGTCACCTCACAACCCCCCAACCACATGAACACTACTTTCTAGTGTGAGTGAGTGACGATCATGATGTGACGTTTATGTGACATGTACTAATAATCGAACGGTAACAATCGACCAATTAACATACGATATATTATGATTATTTTATTCTATATTGTTGGATGCTTTATAGCATGGTCGGGATGATCTCTCATTTTTTAACGTGAATGTAATTTGATCAAACAAAAATTTGAGCTACTTTTTTTTTTAACAGCGAAAGCCTAGCCACCCGGGATTACCTTGTCGAATAACTCTCTTGAACTAGATGGGAGGAACCCAATGGAATTGGTAAAATCCCCATGGATTAGATTTGAACCTGAGACCTATCTGGTCCCAAGTTCTTATCCGGTCGCAAGCCCTTTGGTGATCTTAAAAGAAAAGATTCATAAAACTTGAAAAAGAAACAAACTGGCAAAGATTATTTATAAACCCTCCCAACATTACAAACTATTCTTACAAAAGACCGTCTTACAGATTTTTATCTTAAATTGGTTTTGTATTAAGTGCGTCTCTATGCTTGAAAACTTTAAACCGTTTTAGTGGTCTGCCTTTCTTTGGACATTAGAGTCAATTGACCATTTGACCCTACACTTTATTGTATCTTACTCTACACTTTATTGTATATTACCTGTATTAAGGTAAATCGACTAATCACATAGTTTTTTGAACAGTTATATAATTTGTTTAATGAAAATAACAACTTGGATTGGCAAAAGGACACATGATATTGGGGACATGTTTCAAATCCATAATGGAGGTCTAAGGTTCAAAGCCCGACAACAAACAATTTTCCCTGGGTCACCCGATTTAACTCCATCATGTTGGTTGTGGGATCGGTCGATGAGGACACCCGATGGCGACGTTTATCATGTTTCAAATCCTAATCCTCTAATAAAAAGGCACTAGATACAACTCTCTAAATTAGTACGTAGTTAAAAGTAGTAGAATAATAGTTAATAGTTAAGTAAAAATGTTCATACAATTCTGTCTTTCCAAACAATAGAAACTAAAATTGTAAATGAAATCATATTCAAAAAGCTATATGAACCATATCAAAAACAAAAAACAATGTACTTATATTCAATTAAAGATATTTCGGTGACCAACAACAAAAAGTTTAATGGTAACATATTCTCATGATAATCTCATAGTAGTCAAACTAAAATTGTTTACGCAAGTTATTTAAGGGTTATTATAGACATATAACCAAAAGTAGTCGCTAAGAACGAAAAAACTGATTCCATGGTTGATTACGGATATGTACCCTATCGCCATCACGTCAATATTATTCCTCAAATTATTTATAGGTGAGGTAGTTTTTCTGGTTCCATCTGATACTCTTTAATAATTCAATCATTTTTCATCTTTTTGATTTCAATTCGATTGATATTTTGGTGCAAATCGAATTCTCGAGTCGATATTCCTCTGCACATTCAAAAAAATCAAAAGTTCTTCGATTACATCACTCATCTTGACTTTTTTTTGCAAGGTTAGTCTCAATTATGCATCTCTATCGTTATCTTTTATTTGTATGATTGAATCTGTGGTCACTGCGAGATCTACAAGTGTTTATAGTCAGTAATTGTTGGTATTTGTCTGCAAATCCTCAGAAATTGCTAGTTCTTCTCTATTACAGCACACATCTGACTGTTTTTCACAAGGTTAGTCTCAATTATGCATGTGCTGTTATTTTATTTCTTTGTAAGAATGAATATGTGGTCACCACGAGATCTACGAGTGTTTATAGACAGTAATTGTTGTTATTCGTTTGTTAATCAACAGAAATCGCTAGTCACATCTGACTGTTTTCACAAGGTTAGTATCAATTATGCATATGTTACCTTTTTTTATTTTTGTTAAGATTAAATCTTTGGCCACTACGATATCTGCAAGTGTTTATAGTCGGTAATAGTTGAGCTATGGTTTAATTCGTAAAAAATCAAACTGTGTTTTAAGGAAATTGAGGATCTGTGTTTGCGAATTGGTACCACCATTTTCTTTTCTTTTAATTTGGCCAATATGAGTGAGATCTTGGATGCATATTTACTTGAATTGGCTTAAGTTGAGTTCTATCTGATATTGAGATCCGAGAGTAAGTTTGAAGTATCAAAATCGTTATTTTTTTTTTTAGTTGCTTTTAGTTTTGGTGCAAGAAGTCGTTATATTGATGTCAACATTAGGACCAGAATTCATGTTTTAGCTAAAATTGGAGTTTAAGTGAATTTAATTGGGTTATATCTATTAAGATCCAAGAGTGAATTCTACAATGTATAGGTACCATTCTTTAATTATTCTTTGATGATTTGCATGTTTAATTGTTTAAAATTCTTTGGTTAGTTATGGCATAAAATGTTTAAACTTGCCTTATTAATATTTCACCCCTGTTTATGATTTTAGCTATATTTCACGATTCACCTATTCGTAACATGAACTGATTTTAACAAATTCCTGCCAAAACAAAGCATCCCAATAAGTTTATATCGCTTCAAGAATGAAAAAAAGTGAGCACAAATGAATGTCTCTATTTTAGTTGTTAGCTGGTGTTGTTTTAAGAAATTATGCCAGTTAGCATGTTCTATATAAGTCACAAATCATGTGACTAAAGAAGATTATTATGATTTATATGATAGATCATGTGATAATCTGATATTATTATCCAAACCAGATCTGTGCAACACCCATATGTTCTATATGGATCATCACCCATGTAATTAATAAAAATTAGTATGTTCTACTTGATGAATCATGAATCATGTGACATTTATCTCCAAACTAAATGACACACACACATGTTCTCTATAGATCATCACTCGTGTGATTAAATAATGTTAGTATATTTTACATGATAAATCATGTGACAATCATCTCCAAACCAACTCACGCAACACCCATATACTCTCGATAGGCCATCACTCATGCGATTCAAGAAGATTGACATGTTTTACATGATGAATCATGTGATATTTATCTCCAAACCGAATTTATGTCATAATTAAAACATTCTCAAGCTTAAATTCATAAATATTCATCTCCATACCAATACCTTTTGCTGAATGAATATTCTAATTTCTAAGAGACAACATAGAGCAAATGAAAGATATTCTTTCCCGAATGTTGATCATGGTTCTTAAAAGAGCTTAATTAGTTGGCAATATTATCATTTTTATTCTTATTATTGTTATTTTTTGTTTGAATGAAAGCTATTGTATCAAGGTTTACTAAAAAATCCTGATTTTACTTCTAACAGATATAATTAAATTGCTCCTTTTCATCGAGTGATTTGCATACTATAAATCATATCAGCAATAGGAAATGGTCAAAAGGTTATTTCCATCCTTACATTTTCTCCTATCCTTTTTGCATGTTTTTCATTTAGTTTGACAATTTATTTATCTATCTATTTATTTTTTAATTATTTTTTTTTTTATTCAGGAACAAATATGGATCATTTTAATGTGAAACAAGTACCATGTCTCAGTGCTTAGAGGGAATCAAGCACACATTTGCTTCCCTGCTTAACTGCTGTGATCTTGAATTGTATAAACAATCAAGAGGTCTTGAAGATCCTGAAATTCTTGCTAGAGAAACCGTGTGTATGCAACTATCCTAAATTATCAAACTGCAATTTTTTATTTTTCATTTTGAGTTAAAAATACTTAAAATTAACATTTAAATGTTGGATTAAATCGGATAGTGATCTTTCTAATGACTAAGATGTACAAAACATATAGGGCAACTAAACCAGACAAATGGTGCAAAAAACCCAAATTGTAGTCTGTAAAAATTTGTTAATATATATAGGCGAATGTGAATATTTTATCTGTGATCATTTTTCTTAGAAACAATTTATTTTTTTTTATTTCTTTTAACTTTTATTATTTTTATATTTTTTTATGTTGTAAAATTTCTAAACTGTAAATGCTTCTCTATACCAACTAATTTTATTGATGATCTTAGAAGTCATTTTGGAAACTAATTATACTGAAAAAGGTTTATTATTTTCTTGATGCAGTTAGTGTAAGTGAAATTGAGGCACTTTATGAGTTATTTAAGAAGATAAGCAGTGCAGTTATTGATGATGGGTTAATTAATAAAGTAAGTGAAATTAACATTCCTTTCTTTTATTCTCCATTAGCTGATTCTCCATTAGCTGGAAAAAAACTAAATTTGATTCCAATTGCAGGAGGAGTTCCAGCTGGCATTGTTTAAAACAAATAAAAAAGAAAGCTTGTTTGCTGATCGCGTATGTTCTGTTTTAAAAACCAACTAGTTTCCTGTAATGTGCTATGTGTTAAAAGAATTAGACAATTTATATAAACCTTTTATTATTGGTCAACTCCAGGTGTTTGACCTGTTTGACACAAAGCATAATGGAATCCTTGGTTTTGAGGAGTTTGCCCGTGCGCTCTCAGTATTTCATCCTAATGCCCCTATTGATGATAAAATTGAATGTAAGTTATTATTATTATTTTTTTTTTGTTAAAATAGAATTAAATTACTTCCCTTTTATATAAAAACCAGCAGCAATTTTAAATTTGAAATCCTTTACTTCATTATTATCCTTTTATTGGCAAACTTTTAATCTAATATTAGAACTTTGCCTGCAAATCATTATATTACTAATTTCCTTCCACAAGATTTACTATAATATGAAAATTAAATGTTAGTTTCATACTGATTCATTGTTTCTCTATATAATGTACATGCATGTATATGTACAAAACCAGGATCAAATTACAACTCAAATATTGGTAAGAACTAATTAGAATTTTGTATTAGTCAATAAATTCACATTTATATAAAATAGTTTGAAATTGATAAACCTAGATGCACAAATATAATTTGTGATCTTTTGGATCTTAGTACTTATAACTTCTTTCAAAAACTTAAGTGGATATAAAAATTTTGCAGTTTTGATTTTTCGATTATTAATTTTTATAGTTCTTACCAATACCTTTCTTATTTTAACCTGATTATATATTATCTATCTGTCTATAATTCTATATAATTTATGTATGTGTGTGAATGTATATAACCATATATAGTTTAATACTTTAATCTTATTATTATTTTTATTTTTTTCGATTTGTAGTTTCTTTTCAGCTTTATGATCTCAAGCAGCAAGGTTTCATAGAAAGACAAGAGGTGAAATACTGAAATCTTATTATTATTTTTATTTTAACTGATAAAATTGTCAATTTTTTCATCCACTTAAGTTTTTAATGTTAGTCAACACACTAATTGTTTGGTCAACTTTTGAATATGTAGGTGAAGCAAATGGTTGTAGCTACCCTTGCCGAGTCAGGCATGAATCTTTCGGATGATGTCATCGAGAGCATCATTGACAAGGTACTTTATCTGATTCTGGTTTTTTAGTTCAGAAATCGGTTAATATTTAGTGTTTAATAATTAACATTTAGTGTTTAATAATAATATAATTGTTTTTACTCGGGAAGGAGATGGTTCTTTGGGGAAGAGGTGAACCATGTGTTTCTCATGCGAAAAACACATAAAAACTCGTTTTCTCATGTGAAAAAACTCATTTTTACATAACTTTTTTGGAGCTTTTGCATATAAACACATGCAGAAGTCTTTCTAATTAAAAAAATTCACTTTTGAAATTTTATAAACAATTAAGATAAATTAAATATTGTTTTCAAAATAACAATATTTAATATAATATAACATTTTACAAGGTTGCAGACACTAGAGTATACTCCATGACTTCTATACAATTTTTTATTGATTTTCCTTTATTTTTTTAATGACCCGTTTTCAATAAGATACAACTCAATTTAACCAATTAATAAATGGGATGAGATCATCCCCTGTTTCTGAAATCAATTTTTGCTAATAAAAAATAGTTTTCATTTTATAAATATCCATTTCATGGAATATTTCTTACTCATAACAACAAACATGTTCATTTTTATAGACGTTTGAAGAAGCCGATACAAAACATGATGGGAAGATTGACAAAGAAGAATGGAGGAGTCTTGTATTGCGACATCCATCTCTTTTAAAAAATATGACACTTCAATATCTCAAGTAAGTTATATCTTTTAATTTTATTATCATTTTTTATTAAAAGCTTCTGGTTGATTAAATCTCTGTGTTTTTTTTTGCATAATTTACCAACATACTTTAATCATTCTACCGTTTTCTGTATATCTGAGTCATTAAAACCTTAAAGATGGTTATATGTTTTATAGATTCTGCATTTTTATATTTAAGTAACTGTTCTTTTTATGATAATTTTCATTTTTAACAGAATTTTGAACCTATAAAATACCCTAAACGGTACACAAAATCATCTTTTTAATGATCTATGCATATAAGAATTAGAACTGTTTGCCATTAAACATTTAAATGTTACTCATCAAGAATGAAGTTTAAACTAATAAATTTAAATTCTCATCTAAAATAATTATTAGATACATCATATGCCACGTGGCATATGCTTACATTATAGATAACATGCCATGTTAAATTTTTATGAAAAACCAGTCAAACCATTAAATGTAACTTGGTAAAGTGCAAACTGTTTTCTATGTTCGGTCTAACTTAATGTTGAATGCTAAAAAGAGAGTGTAATTTGTTTTTACTTCATGTAATTTGTACTTTTAATCTTTATACTTATACTTAATATTTTACCAGGGATATCACGACAACGTTTCCAAGCTTCGTTTTTCATTCGAGAGTAGAGGATACCTAATCTATCAAGACCGTGGGATTGAAATCGGAGATTTGTGTGTTTTTATTCTGGTTTTGTTGTCACAAGCAGAGGTGAGTTTGTGGATAAACCTTTTGTTTTTAAATGATTTGATTATGACTTTATTCCATTAGATATATTCTGTTTAAAAGACACCGTTAGAGTATGATTATTGAATAAGAATAATTGTTGGCTGCATAGACTAGATTGCAAAAAAAAATTAAAAAAATAAATAAATGATGGATTCCATGTTTAAGAACTTGGTTGAGGACTTTATATATGTGGGGATAAGATCTGTTGTCCTATTTAGATTGAAGACTTTGTAATGTGTGAAATTATTGTGTAACACGTTATGCCACGAGTGTACAAATGCGGTGGGACAAATATGGGACACTAGATCTCATCATTTATGTGACCCATGGATAATTTTAACTATCAATCATTTTGATTATTTAGTATATTAGGAATACATAATTATTTATGAAATATAAAACAAAAAAACTATTATGAAAGTTAATCAAATTAAATCAGTTTTCTTTGTGGTAAATTTTTTAATAGAATATTTTGTGCATACCTCTACAAACTATAAATATTATATGTTCCTTACATAATATGATATTTAAGCTTTTTAATGATAATTTTCTTCTTAATAACAAATGTACTCTTTTCAAGTTTATATATTTGCTAGGTTATTAGACAACTGTTAATGCACATCTAAAAATAAAGGCAAATTATATTTTAATAATCCCAACTTTGACCCATTGGCCGATAATAATCCAAACTCGAGAAATTCTTAATAGCGCTCCTAACTTTTAATCCATTTACTTGTGTCAGTCCTGCCGTTAATAGAACTAACGTCGTTAAAAGTTTTATGATGTGGCATAATGGACATGATATTTCTTCTCAAAATCATAAGGATTATGGTCTAAAAGTGTGATTTGACATATTTAAGACCATAACTGCAAATCTATGTTCATTTTAATACTTAATTACATTTTCATTTTCATTTCCCCTAAATACATTTTCCTCTTTCTCGTCATCTAAGAACCCATCATAGGAACCCTAAAATTTCTTCTCTCCTAATCACAATCAAACAATTAACATGAAACGACATGAATAGCTAACAAAAATGACAAAATTCTTGAATCCGAATTAGGAAACATATCCTGTTTAGACTCCATTACCTCATCAACAAGGATCTAGTCTATGAACTTGAATATTTAATAGTCACTAAATTCATGAAGATAGTAAGATCATGAGTGTAACTAAGACTAGCGCGATACTCTCATCATGTACAGGTTCGTTCGATAACCATTTAAGCTTTGATCTCCAAGGCATACAAGTCAAACCTAAGCCTTAGATTAGCACGAAGACACCTAAATTAAAAGTTAGTAGAAACAATCATCTCGTAGAAACGCATAAGTGGATATGGTGTTAGATGAGAATGTGATTGTGTTGGATGAAGAACCAAAGGATACAGAGACGATGGAGGTGAGTCGGTGTTGGATGCCGGAAGAAGGTAGGTTTGACCGGATTATAGTGCCAGTACAATGATCTTTTATGCGTAGAGAGAGAGAAGTCCTAGAGAGAGAAAGTGAAGATCTGTGCTTCTCAAGAAGAAGTACCTCTTAGTCTTTTAGATTGTAAAGACGACAACTTTGGTCCTCCTGCTCTATGATGTTAAAAGAAATGGTATGTCATTATGCCACGTCATAAAATTCCAAACGGCGTTAGGTTCCATTAACGGCAGGACGGCCACTAGTAAATGGCTTAAAAGTTGGGAGCGGTAGTAAGCATTTTTTAAGTTGGGATTATTATCGGTCAATGGGTCAAAGTTAAGATTATTAAAATCCAATTTGCCAAAAATAAACAATGATAGTTTGAGATAAAATATGATTCAAATTAGGTTTAATAAATAATTCAAGTAATATTGTAATTAAACAACATTGCCATTTTTTTGAAGAAAAAAATGTTATATGAATAAACAAATACTAAAAAGATTAATAATATCATTAGTTATTGTTGTTATAACTGTTTAATAGAAGAGAGAATTGTGCGGAGGCTAATGTGACACCCCGCTCCCCGGCCCTCGGCCTCCGGCCGGTCCAGGGGGCGGTCTGCCAACTAATCGGGTCAGTCAAGC
>WOUH02000041.1:7370975-7385927 GCA_009936405.2 Stevia rebaudiana | reverse complement strand
ATATGTTTGTTATTTCTATGTTGCATATATTTTGTTTAAATTTAGATATATCTGTGAAGTTGGTTGGGGGAAAACAGTAGCTATATTTAGGATTCGTACAAGAGTCCGCTAATTATTGATTAACAGATCACCTCAATTTTAATCTAATTTTATGTATGTATTGGATCATGCTTTCTGTATTTAGGCTTAATGATCATGTTTGATGTTTAATGTTAGTGATTTTCCAATATTAGTACGTTACATGTTTGGTTAAGGACTAATGTATTTGCTTGCATTTGTTTTAAATATGATCAGCTCATCTTTTAAAGGAAATGTTACTCAAAATATTTGCCTTTATAGGTCCTCGAAAGATGATTATGTTGGAACCAAGGTTGGAGAATGCGATATGCGCTACCTAGGCAGTGAGGTACCGCCTAGGGATTAATCGGGATTAGTCGGGATTAATCGAAACTAGGCGGATTGAATTTTATATGTAATTTTTTAAAATTATATATAGATATTAATATATATATACAAAATTTATATAAAATATCTAAAAATAGTTATATTTTTATAAATATTTAGAAGATTTTGACCAATTTTAATAGATTTTAGCCAAATTTGATTGATTTTACCAAAAATTTGACCAACTTTAACCAAAATTTGACAAATTTTGACCAAGTTTGACTGATTTTTTGGGGATTTTGACCGATTTCTGGCCGCCTAGGTCCGCCTAGACCTGCCTAGGTCCGCCTAGCGCCTAGACAGCCGCCTAGGCCAAAATCGAAGAGCCTGGAGGCCGCCTAGCGCCTAGGCGCCTTACAACACTGGTTGTAACTGTCATACAAAGTTTATGTAACAATATGAACAAGTGGTTAAGTTTGTTCTCCTGCCTTAACCATTACATGGGTAGTAGAGTCAAGTCAATGAAAATGTGGGTTATTTCATTCACAAAGTTTGGGTTTATAACCGTTTAAGGCTCTAATAACCTGTCTTTTTGTTAAAGATTACTGGATCATGCTTTCTGTGTTTAGATGTTTAATCTTAGTGGTTTTCCAATATTAGTCAATTAGATATTTGGTTAGGGCTTTGTGCATGTCGGCAGTCATTTTACCAATTACCATGCTCTTGGGCCAATGAATCAACATTATACAAAATCCATAAAACTAATGTAATCACATAAGTTTTTTCTATATAACCAGCAACATATTATTCGTTGATTAATTGTTTGTGTTTTGGACAATGGACATTATTTTAAGACAGATATGTATGAAATTATATGTTTATGTTTCATTTCTTATGCTTAAGTTATGACATGGTGTTTAAGATTGAACTTAGAATTCAGCTACAAAGTAATTGGTTGAATTGTTTTTTAGGGGGTCTATGTCAGCTTGATCTTTAACTATTATGATATATTTACATACTAACCCCCCTCTCCGTATAAGTAGAGCTTTTCCTCCATCTAATATAAATATAGGCCCTCAAAGAATTCATTCCAAGCCAAATTTCTTAACAATAATTGGTTATGATGTTACGATAGTGTCAACAGTAAGCTGTAAATTACTCAATTGGTCAATCATGTCGATTGTATAAGCAATTTGGATTCTAAATTCTACAAAAGCAAGAAAAAATCTCATTGCATACGCAAAACCCACCCAAAGCGTGGCCAGTTTTTAAAAACTACACCGGATATAAGCACGTGTTTTTTGCAATTTAGGGACACTGCACAGTCCGTTCATGGCGCAACGCGCCTGGAAATGCTCCTGCTAGTTATTAAACAAATAATACTTTAAGCCTAAAATATTGTTGTAAGAACAACCCTTCCCCCTCTTCCCCTCCCAAAAAGTCATCCTTTGAGTTGTTTAGGTGTGACCACCCTAAATAGATTTCAGGGCATTGAACCACCAACGGTATTTGGCTTATTTATTTATGTATGCTATCATAAGTGTTATTTACAAAACAAAAACATACAACCTCAACTAGGCTGTTATCCTTGTAAGTATCGAGCAATTGTTTTTTTTTCCTCTCATTTTTAAGTTCTTGCGAAAGTGACCCATGTATGATTTAGTTGTAACCAAGCTACAAAACTTAGTTTAACCCCGTAATTTTCTTTGCAAGAAAGGAATGAGTATTCATGTTACCTGTATTGGTGCGAAGCGGTCATGTTTTTGTAACCGTGAGAATTCATTACTGAAAAATCTATGAGAACCTACCACTATATATGTATAGCTAACCAGTGTATCAAGTAAAAGTTGTAAAACACAGATTACACTCGATAGATAATCTTAAACCTAGTAATTTTAGTACATGCTCAACCCGGTCGAGTCCAGATAGGTTAAGAGGCAAATATTTACTCAAAATTTTTAAAGAAATCATATGCTCTCTTCAAGACAAGTAAAAGGTTAAAAGAAAAAATTAAAATAGAAGTACAGGGAGATGGGCATTAAAGTAAACATAGGGGTGTCAATGTGTCATTATACAACATGGCTATTGGTGACAGTTACTTCCAATGAAAACTAAAACTCAAAACTTGCAAGGATACCAAACTCCAAGGTTAACATCCATAAAGCTAACTGCCAAAACACCTTTAATGCACATAAGAGAAAAGCAAAAAAATTAGAAAAACCACTATCCATATCTACCTTTTACTGGTTAGTAACTTCTTTAACGTTCATAACAAAAAAGCAAAAAAAAAATTAGAAAAAACCATTGTCCATATCTACCTTTTACTAGTTAGTGACATTTAAATACATTATAAAAATTAAATTAAAAACGGAGAAACCTCCATCAAGTACTGGAAATTGCCAACGGACTTTTAGCTCAATAACATGAGGAGAAAGCCGGGTTGGGCTTAGGACTGAGAGCTCAATGGTTCAATTACAAGTCATATGTGGTTTTCTCGTGTGTTCGTCTTTTCTTCTTCAGTGGGCGTCGGGCTTGGTCATGTAGCCTCAAACTAACGATGAACAGTTACCTACGCTCCCCTGGCGAATGGATTTTGAAAATTATTACGTTGAAACGTCGATAAAAATAGCGATCTCAAAAGCCTATGTTCAATAATTGTTTCTTTTTAAGGTTAAGGTTATGCTAAAAATGTACTTATAGTAAGAAGAGTAAGAAAAATTATAAAAAACTCTTAAACCGGCTCAAACAAACTCCGGTTGAATTCATTCTGATAACGTTGGAACCGGCTCGTCAATCCTCAACTTTAAAATCAAACCTGAAAGTTAAACCTAAAATCAAATGATGAGCACGAAGACACCATAATGAGCAAGGTTAAGATCAAATAAGAAAGTTGTATCTAGACAATTGAATTTGTCAAAACGTTAACTCATTCAACTTAATAAGACGTTTTCGTCTATCACAACATAAAACGTATAGTAAAAAGGGCAAACCGGCGTACCAGGCACATGCGTAAGGCCCGGGTGCGTGTCAAATCTTAAGTCTAATACCATCTTTCACCCACCTTCATCTTTACAGGTTATTCAAAATTTTAAATTTTTTTTAGCTCACAAAATATATTTTAGTTATAAAAGTAGGTTAGATGCGAGAAAATGAAAAGAGCAGTGTTAAATGTAAAATGAAATTTCAAATCGGAAGAAGAATGAGTGTATAACTCGAACTGTATAGTAACTAAAAATACATGTGAAAAGGATCTGGTTTTAACTTGTCACTTTAAGTTCCGCAAACGTAAAAAATAAAAAATATATAAACACAAGTGCGATTGGATCCAGATCTCTTCATCGACATGTTTTGTATAAACAAAACATCAACAATCCCCATAAAACACATCTCTTTTCTTCTCTTCTCTTCTCTTCCATCTTACACCAGCAATGCCTGCAACTTTAAGAAATCTTAAATTATTATTTTCCATTAATCCCACCTTCATTACCATCATCTTCTTCATCTTAATATCATCCCCAAACACTTGTTACTCCATTGATTTACAGGGTCAAGCTCTGCTCCAATGGAAAACCACCTTAAACACCTCCACAAACGCATTGCAATCATGGAACCCTGCAGACCCAAATTCATGCAATTGGGATGGAATTCAATGCAATTCCAACTCACAAGTTGTTGCTATAAAATTAATCTCTGTAGATATTCAAGGAACGTTGCCTTCAAATTTACAGTCTCTTACGTTCTTGAACTCTTTGATCATCTCATCGACGAATCTCACCGGAGAAATCCCGAAAGAGTTTGGAGATTATCTCGAGCTTACGTTAATCGATGTTTCGGATAATTCGATCACTGGAATGATTCCGCCGGAGATTTTCCGGCTGAAAAAGCTTCAAACTTTGGCGATTAATACTAATTTTCTTGAAGGTGCAATCCCGCCGGAGATTGGGAATCTTTCAAGTTTGAAGAACTTAATGATTTATGATAATCAGTTGAGTGGTGAGATTCCGGCGAGTATTGGGAATTTGATGAATCTTGAAGTTATTCGCGCCGGAGGGAATAAGAATTTGATCGGAGAGTTGCCTCCAGAGATCGGAAATTGCAGTAAATTAATATTTTTAGGGTTAGCAGAAACTGGAATCTCCGGCGCAATTCCGGCGAGTATTGGCAAGCTGAAAAGAATCCAAACAATTGCAATCTACACATCTTTACTATCCGGTTCAATCCCAGAAGAAATTGGGAATTGTACAGAGTTAAAAAACCTTTACTTATACCAAAATTCTCTTACCGGTTCAATACCACGGTCCATTGGTAAGCTTCAAAAGCTCGAAAGTTTGTTATTATGGCAGAACGGTTTAGTCGGGACGATTCCGGTTCAACTCGGGTCGTGTACCCAGCTTATGACGATTGATTTATCTGATAATTCGTTAACCGGAAACATTCCGGCGAGTTTTGGAAAACTATTGAAGCTTCAAGAGCTTCAATTATCCGTCAATCAGTTATCCGGTGAGATTCCGAATACAATCACAAACTGTGTTTCTTTAACTCATTTAGAAGTTGATAATAATCAACTCTCCGGCGGAATTCCGGCATCCATCGGGAATTTAAAGAGCATGACTCTGTTTTTTGCATGGCGGAATAATCTCACCGGCAATATCCCGGCGAGTTTATCACAATGTGAGAATCTTCAAGCTCTTGATCTTTCATACAACCAGTTATCCGGTACGATTCCGACACAAATCTTTTCGTTTCGAAACCTTACGAAACTTTTGTTAATTTCAAATGATTTGTCCGGATTTATACCGCCGGATATCGGAAACTGTACGAATTTGTATAGATTCAGAGTCAACGATAATAGAATCTCCGGTACTGTTCCTTCCGAAATTGGGAATTTGAAAATTTTGAATTTTGTTGATATGAGTAACAACAGATTAGTGGGAATGATTCCTGAATCGATCTCAGGATGTGGGAATCTTGAGTTTCTTGATCTTCATTCGAACGGGTTTAATGGCGGTTTCCCTAATTCACTTCCGGCGAGTTTACAGTTCCTTGACATGTCGGATAATCGTCTTTCAGGTCCATTGAATTCTCGTGTTGGTTCGTTAACTGAATTAACGAAACTTAATTTGGGGAAGAATCAACTTTCCGGTGAGATTCCGCCGGAGATCAGTTCTTGTAGTAAGCTGCAGCTATTAGATCTCGGAAAAAATGGTTTCTCCGGCGAAATCCCAAAACAATTAGGCCAAATGCCGTCACTTGAGATCTCACTGAATCTTAGCTGCAACCAATTCTCCGGTGAAATCCCGCCGGAGTTTAATGGACTTACCAAATTAGCAAGTCTTGATCTATCCCGGAATAAGTTAACCGGTGAGTTAAACATCCTTACAAGTCTTCAAAACCTTGTTTCCCTCAATGTGTCATACAATAACTTCACCGGAGAAGTACCAAACACTCCGTTCTTTCGAAGCCTTCCGGCTTCAAATCTAGACGGAAACCAAGCTCTTTACGTCGCCGGTGCAGTCGTAACTCCTGCTGACAAAATGGATTCCACTCGTCGTGCCAGGTCATCCGCGAGACTAGCAATGTCAATCCTAGTCAGCATTAGCGCGATATTGGTCCTACTTGGAGTTTACACGTTGGTCACTACCCATTTAGCAAAAAAAGAAATATTAAACCAAAAATGGGAAGTGACATTCTATCAAAAAATGGATGTTTATGTTGATGAAATAGTACGCGATTTAACTTCAGCGAATGTAATCGGTACCGGAAGCTCAGGTGTCGTGTATAAAGTAATAACACCAAATGGGGAAACTTTGGCAGTGAAAAAAATGTGGTCGACTGAAGAATCGGGGTCTTTTAGATCTGAAATAGACACATTGGGTTCGATCAGACATAAGAACATTGTTCGATTATTAGGATGGAGTTCGAACCAGAAGGTTAAACTTTTGTTTTATGATTATTATCCTAATGGAAGTTTGAGTTCGTTACTCCATGGTGCTAGGAAGCATGGAGTTGAGTGGGAGACTAGGTACGAGGTTGTACTAGGTGTGGCTCACGCGCTCGCGTATTTACACCATGATTGTGTGCCTCCGATTTTACATGGAGATGTGAAAACCATGAATGTGTTGTTAGGCCCGAATCTACAACCTTTTCTTGGTGATTTCGGGCTCTCTAGGGTCATGAACAAAGATAGATATGGCGTGTTGAAGGAAAACCAAAGACCCGAGTTAGCTGGTTCTTATGGATATATGGCTCCCGGTAATGTTTCTTTTGTTTTTTTGAACTATTTCTACATCCATTGTTTTAAGTTAAGTTTTGTACAAGTAAAAAAAAAAAGACAAGCTAAAATAGTGTTTGTGGTGGACTTTACCCGACCCGTACAAAAAGTTTGATGATTTTGACGTAAACTTATTTTGACTTGTTGTCAAGTTTGCTTGACCCACATAACTTGCCATATGTTAATGTTATAATAACTTTTTGATGATTGGGTATTTGTTTTTTTGTTCATTTCTAGAACATGGATCAGCACAACGCATTAGTGAAAAGAGCGATGTGTATAGTTTTGGTGTGGTCCTGTTGGAGGTACTCACAGGAAGGCATCCGCTAGATCCAACTTTGCCAGGTGGTGCACACTTGGTCCAATGGGTACAGGACCACTTACATGCTAAAAAGGACCCGATTGACATTCTTGATCCCAAGCTTAGAGGAAGAGCTGACCCTCAAATGCACGAAATGCTCCAAACACTAGCCGTTTCGTTTCTATGTGTAAGTCGACGACCCAATGATCGACCGATCATGAATGATGTGGTTGCAATGCTCAAGGAGATTCACCATGAGGATTCTTTAAACTCCGACACTTGTTTAAAAGAAAAATCGTCGGTTAATCCTCCGTCCACAACTCCTACTACAAAGATGGTTTTACAAGGTTCTTCTAATTGTTCATATGCATTCTCGGATGAATCCGTCTAATCAATGTTCGGTGAAGAAATTTTAGCATTTTTTACTAAGGTTAGCTACATTAAAAAACCCAATTTTAGAATTCGTTTTAGATAACCAACTTAGTTTATACTACAATAAACCATTAAACTTTCAAAAACTTATGTTTTATGATAATCACCGGCTATAATAACTATGTTTTACTAGTTACCTGATCAAATTTACTTTTATTAAATTTTCTAAAAGTTGTTTAAATCAAAACTTTTGAAAAACTCAATGTTGGTTACTTGAAATAAAGACCAAAGTTGATTTTTTTATGTAGTTAGTTGTCAGTATTTTGCTTCTTCAATAATATTGCGTAGTTTAAGGTAGTAGAGTTGTACTAAATACAGAAAATATTTGTACAAGTTTTGTATGTAGTAGTTAATGAGGTTGTAAAGTAGGGTTTTAATAGTGTGATTGTGAATGAAGTGAGATGGACCCAAATGTCTTTATCGATGGTACTGAACAAGTGTATGTAGACTAGAGTGGAGAGAAATGGTTGGTTTGATATGGATTTATATAATTAGAAGTTCATGCAAAATAATCTTCTGTCTCAACTCTATTTGTACATCGACATCGATTTAGCCTTCAAAGCATCTTCAATGGTTTTCTAAAATTCTAAACCGGCTTTGTCACCTCACCAGTCATATCAGATTTTCACTTGTCTATCTAAAATTCACTTTTCCTTCTAACAATACATTCACTTTCAAACACCATTAAACACTATTTTTATATACATACAAATATATATATACATTCACTTCTAATATGTTACATATGTGATATGTTACACAACATGTTACATATGTAACATTTGCTGAAAACTTAAATAGACGTAAATTTTTGTTCTTTTTTACATTTATATATATTTTAAAAGTTGTTAACGCTTTTTTGATTTTTTTTAATAAAAAATGATGAAAATATTTATAAACCATAACAATTTTTTACAAAAACAACAAGACCATAGGGTATACATGATGGTCAGAAGGGCCACGTAAACACCACGGGGCAACCAATTGCACCCACTTGAGGGAAAAATGGCATAATCTTCCTCCACACCATGGTTCCAACCATGCCAATCACCTCCACGCCCAGCCACGCCATAGGGGGGCTGTGTGCTAGGCGAGGTTCAAGTCATTCACGCCCCAATGAAGGGGTACTCCCAACGGCCTAATAATGTTAAATGAGTTGGATTCAAGTATGAATGACCCTTATAATAATAAGGGTAGGAAAGACCATTGTAGTGACATGTGACAAGAGTGGAAGAAAAAATCTTTGTAGAGGTATGTCTGAACTAAAAGTTACACATATTTACAAATTTGCCACTCTGTCTTCGATCATTGGCCATTAATTATAAGATATAATGGATGTGAATCTTTTGTTAATTACCCTTCCTATTATAAGGTCCTTCATACTATACCTCACCCTATGACTTTATTAAGTTTTTTTTTTTAACTTAAATGAGCTTTAACTGTATCATTCTCCCTCTCTCTCTATCTATATATATTTAACATTGTAATACTTGATATTTGTAACTTAATTTTTAATATTATTATAACATATATATATATATATATATATATCTCCTATATGGGGTTACGTTCTATTAAGAACCAATATTATGTTGAGAACTGTAAGAACCGCATAAAACACTTGTACATGATGCATTAATGATTTATTAGGAGAGAGAAAATAAGTGGGTCTGGCGGTTAATTAACCGCCTTATGTTTAAAATATGTGGCTATAATATGATATGATATAATATAATATGATACAATGTAATTACTTTCGGCTCTCTATATATAAAGCATATGTACATGCAATCTCTGCAATAGCAATCTCCAAATTAAATAAGTAAGAACCTCAAACAAGATCAAACCGTAATGACGAATACCATGTGGCCACTCATTTTGATAATGTTCTTTGTCATCTGCGTCACCTCCAATGGCCTTGAGAGCATCCATAATGATAGTTCAACCAAACTTTTGTTTCGGAAGCTAGGGATGAAAGTGTCTAATCTCGAGTATTATTATAAGAGAAAATCGCTTGGTGTGGACCCTACAAGGGTTGTACCGGGAGGCCCACCTGGTCACCATCACTTTGTTGAATCGCCGTCTATTCACTAGATTTATCATGATCGTATGGTCTTCTTGAATTGAAAAAGAGCAAGTTTATGTTTGTTGAATCGTTGTCTATTCAGTAGATTTATATATGATAACGTGTTTAATATATTTATGTTTTATGATGATTTATCAACTATTGCCTTTATTATAAAGAGAGCAAGTTTATGTTTTTGTATGTAACTTGCTGAGAACTTTAAGGATATTCCAAAGAAAACAAATTCAACTTGTATTATGATATGATATTTAACAGCCCTAAACATTTTGAAAACGTTTTATAATTCATCTAGGCTATGTTCCTAAGTCCGCTTAAGGAGAGGAAAGAAAGGAAATTGAAGGATAGAGAAAGAAAAGAAATGAAAAGAAAAGAAAGAAAAGCTTTCCTTCTATTTCCTTTCAAATCGGAAGGAAAAGAAACTTAAGGAATTTTGCCTAATTTTCCTTTTCTTCTGTTTCATTTCCTTTCTCTCCTTAAGTGAAACTCGGGAACACAAACATATTAAATTTTCCTTCTTTTCCTTCGTTAAATGAAACTCGATAACACAAACAATTTTTCATTTCCTGTCATTTCCTTTCCTTTCTTTCTTTAAGTGAACTCGGGAACAGAGCCTTAAGTTGTTCACATCTATCCTAATGCTAATAAATTATTCAAATAATCAACCCACACAAATTATAATCAGAATGTATAAGGTGACATTGCCCATCTTCCGATTCTACCATCCTTTAGTTTATTAATTGCAATCCCACTCAATAATGGACTCCATTATATATGTTCTTTTCCTTTAATTTCTCATTTTCATCTTCAACCTACATAATCACAAAACACATCAATGTAGTGAAATTTACATTGATATTAGTCTATTAAATTATTAAATAACATGTATAACCACGCGATAACCAACCACTCGTCAATTTACCATGCGAGTTGCTACACATTATGAAAATTCAAAGTTTATAGAACACATGTAGCGAAAAGTTGGCAAAACTTGGATCTGTAAAAGCTTCTGATAGGGATGAGTGAAAAACCAAACTAACCGTAATAACCGAATCGAACAAAAAACCGAAAGAAAACCGAATCAGAAAAACCGAAACCGAATCAGAAAAACCGAAACCGAAGTTATTCTTTTTTCAAAAACCGAAATAACCGAATCGAACGGAATCACATAATTTTTATAATTTATTTTATAAAAATAATGGAACAAATTGTTCAATAACAATAAATGGGATTGCTTAGATAAACCCCAACTTTCCATAAAGATGTACAACCCCTAAGGCTTGATGTACATACCAAAGAAGCCAATATGTGAGGCAGAATCAACAAAATCAAAATGGGGAGTGCAGAACATACTAAACCTAAACCACCTGCAACTCGCATATATAAAAGAAGAAATCAACAATCGTCATCTTCAATTGAGAAGGTAAGGCTTCATCTTTTTCTTCTCCAGAACCGTACATAGCACCATACAGAAACATTAATTGGCTTTTTCTGCTTCTGTACATACATTTTAGATTCTTTTTCAATTTGAAATTTCAATAATTGGGCGGCAATTGAAATACACTTCTTTTCTATAAAGTCACGCATCTCAGATTGTTTTTCATTGTTCTTGAGTTTTGAGCTCAGGTAATTGCATTTTGGTTTTGATTACTGTGAGTTTGAATTTGTGCTTCTTTACTCTCGATTTTGAGTTTTATTTTGCTTTGCTTATGTTATGTGAAATTGAAGTAACCGATTGATAATAGCTTGATTATCTGATTGGTCGTGGTAGAAAATTAGGCTTTTCTTGAAGTACTTGAATGATTTTAATAATTAAGTTCTCTGTTGTTTTAAAAACGTATGGTGAAAATGACAAAATTCAATCACGCTTTCTTCAAATTAAGCAATTTCTTTTTCCTCTTGATTTTGTGAATCTGTAAAATATTGCAAATTCTTGTAAAGTACTTCCGTATTTTTCTTACAAAAAGTGTTTGTTTACATATTGTAGATGCAAACCCGTTTTTGCAGCGTTAATGATGTTTTTCATAGAATGTGTTGATGAACTGTTTCATAGTGTTTTTCATCCTTCTTTTCATGTAAGTTTTTTTGTATTGCTACATGGTCTATTAGCTGTTTGGACAAATTTTATGAAATTTTGATCTTAAAAATGTGTTGAATTTACACCTGAAGAAGATTTTTGTATAATTTTGAAAACGTTATCAGTGTATGAGATAATTGTTTCTATTAACTTGAAAAACTAAACTTGCAAGCTGTACAAACCATGTGATGCTAGATTTGCTAATTTTTTATTTTTATTTTAGATTTTATTTTTCTTAATATAGGTGCTATGATTTGAGAGATTCAGCTTATTAAATGGTTTTATGTTTATTGATTTCCATTATTACTTTGCAGCTTGGTTAGTTTTTATGTGTAACATTAAATAAGGGTCTAAACATGATGATTTGATTAAACGAGTACCTGTTATAAATGGTTGTTACCGTCGCTTCACACGGGTTTCTTACTAGTAAACTCAAAACAACTTTTCAAAGTTTCAATCTCACCGGTGAAAATCGTAAGTATTTCTATTTATCTTTGTGTTCGTTTACATAATCATCAGTGATAATCATCAACACGATCGATAAAGTATATATATATTTTTTTATCTTAAGGTTTTGTTTTCCTTGCTCTGTTCTTGGTTTGAATCGATTTTATATGATAATTAAACATCTTAATTCACATCTGGATTATGTTATGTCCCCAATTTAGATCTGTCCATGTAGTACTAAGATTATTATAAGGTTTAAATTACATTTTTTAATGGGCTGAGGTTGCTTCGATCTAGTTAACAGAGCTCGGTTCGGCTCATTATAAAAGAAATTAAGATGAATATGTATTTGCATAAAACAAGTTAGTTAATAAGTTATTCATAATCAGGATAGGTGTTAGACCATTTCTTAGTTTATATGCACGTGCTATACTGGTTGTTTATATATCTATTTTTTTGGTTACTTCCAAGCTAAAATAGTTCTTCATTTACCCTAATGTATCGTAATTAGAATGCCACATATGCTAACCATTTTAAATCGCAAGAAAACTAGCAACAAGTACCTACTTACTAAAACTACTCACTACATACGACATTTTCATAAAGTATGTGACGCATGTTTTTTTAAATAAAGGGCTTTAAGATTGTGATTTTTTCAACTATTTTATGTGGTGGTCAAGAATTTTTCAATATAGAAATTGCAGCATAATACATTTGGTCAACAATTTTAGGGTAATTTATGGACTTATGAGTATATTGGATTTTTTTTTCATGAAGCTTCATTTATGAAGGAAATCATTATCTAATATTTGCTTTATTCAATCAAACAGCTTCTTTGGAACATGATAAGTTGCTTTCAGGTTCTTTTTCGGTGGAGTGGTTAATTACAATAGTTGTGGTGTCATCAATATATAAGACAATTACATCCAACATGTAATTGATTACAAGAATGTATATTACAATCGATAATTTTAAGATAATGTATTTTATTATCAAAAAAAAAATCTACAAAGACAAATTAGGGCATTTGTGGGTATGTCTGGTGACAACTTATCTTTTTGAGTTTATTGGTGTATTGATCATGTTATTTTTTTTTTCTTCATATTTGGTACAATGATAATTTAAGTAGATATATGGTCACCCATGCATATGTAACACCTCATACCCTCAGATCATTATTTCAAAAATAATAAAGAATATAAAATAATAAAGGATTAAAATTATTTGTTGACCGGTCAAAAAGAGTTCAAATGGGTTAGAGAAACTAGAAAGACTTGACTGCCGGATTGAGTTTGAAGGACGGTCCTTCTGGGCTTCGTTTTAAAGTGGGCTTGAACACAAATAAACTGAAACGAAATTGGAATATATATATATATGTGTAAAATATATATATATATGCAAATATATGGCTTGATTTTGTGGTTTACGTGATATGGGCTAAATGCCCACTTTGACCATTCAAAGGAAATAATTCATTTGAGGCATAAGCCTAATCGTTCAGATCATCATCAGGTAGAAAAAAAAATAAAATTAAATAACAATAATAAAAACTTGAAATGAGATCCACGTATTTTGCTGTCAAAGAAAATAGGTATTGGGCTTAAAGGCCCAAACAAGCATTCACATTAAAAACCTCATACGAGGCTTGAAATAAACACAGAAGCGAGAAGCTTTCAGTCATTACTCATTAGTACAGAACCAACAAAAAGAAAACTTGAAGTTTCTCAGCTCCCAGTCGCAAGTTCAGACCAAGATCAAAGATTTTCAGGAATTCAAGGGTTCTTTAAGAGACAAAATTCATACTTGAAGGCAGCAGAGATTAGGGACGAACTTGAAGGGAGAATCATAAAGGTTAGTGATTCTTGTTTGAGATGATGATTAAAGTGAATGGGTGTAAATTATTTTAAAGGATTTCAATAAGATGATGTCGAGGATGATGATTATTGTAGGTAACCTCAAGAAAGCAGAAAATTTTACTTGGTTTGGCTACTAATTCGTGAAGGAATCAGTTGTTACAAGGTAAGGATTTCCCCTTGTTTACCAAGTTTTGAGTATATGTCCTTTAAAAGTCAAACATTGAGGGATTTGACTTGATTTTGTAGGTTGAATCATTTACTTGTGTTATGGATTGAACTTGATCAAGTTTGGGCAGTTAATAAGGTATAAAGCTACTGAATTTTAGTGGTCTAAGTGCCTCAAAGCAGATTGCAAATGCAACCTAGTGCACATAAGGGCAAAATAGTCATATTTGACCATTTTGACCCGGGGACAAAATTAACGACCAAGGTTGACGGGAACTTGTTTAAATAGATTATTAAAAAGGTTTTCAAGGATAAAATGTAAGGATTTGGCCCTCGGGCTTAAAGATGCCCATGAATTGGTAAAATGGCTTTTAAAGACAACTTTGACTTTTAAAAGTCAAACTGTCCAAAATTCAAGATATTGGCATTAACCACTAGTATGATTGAGGATTTAAAAAAAAAAAAGATTATTGGTATGATTAACCATGTTTGACTATCCAGGATTGTCTTCTCATATAACGGGTCTAGGAACGGCAAATAAATATAAATAAATAAATATAAATAAACAAAAGGAAAGATTTTTATTTTAAAGAATACAACGACCTGAAAGTATTTAAAAGGACGAGTAATAGGATTAAAGGGTATTAGTGATTTGAAAAGGATATGAGCCTCCCCGGGCTATGACTACGACTAATACCATGTTACTAATTTTAGTAATATGTCGTAAGGACCCGGATTAAGGATTTAGGCTTAGGTCGCGAGACCGCTTCCTAAGTTCACGTATTAACTTAGGATATTTATTATTCATTAGGATCGCTCGAGAGGAACTAAACTTACTCACCAAGGCTTGGTGATTTACTGCTCTCGGATTATTTACTCGGTCAAACAACTCAGGTGAGTCTTGACCTCCCCTTTTTACTTAAATATTTCGGGGCT
>WOUH02000041.1:7308432-7326802 GCA_009936405.2 Stevia rebaudiana | reverse complement strand
TAAGCGGTAATAAAACTTAGAACTCACCAGCGAAAGCTGAGCGTCTTTAGTATGTATGCTAGATTGACGGCTCAAGGCGAAAGCAGCAGGGCAGGAGCGTATGGATGGCATCAGAGTAGGCTGCTTAAGGATGGCATCGAAGGTTGAAGACTAGTAGTTAGTCTTATGTAATGTATAGTTTTGGCATTTTGATGTAACTTAACCTCTTTGATGTTAATGAATAAAGTCTTCCGCTATTGTTCTCTGTATGATCATGTGTTCTTGTGTAATTCCAAATGTGACTCGATCCTGGGGATTTAGGGTGTCACATAATAACAGCAAAACCTAGAAAAACTAGAGTGTTTTTTGTTTTTTGAACAAAAAATTTTTATTTCACAAAATTTCACCTAACCTTACACTTGTATGGATTTAAACCTTCATCACTTTTGAAGGGCAAACACCATACTATTAGACCATTCAAACGGGCACCGGATAATTTATGATAAGGTCGTAACCTTCAAGTCCGAGTCTCTGACCTTTGGTTGGGGTGAGATCAACATCCTTACTCATACCTATTTATCACAACACTCATCTGTACCTTATGTACATAGAACTTTAATGCATACTTTACTTTGTGACTTTCAATTCTATTAGCCAAAAGATAAAAAGTAAAAAAGGTGATTTTTTTTCTTAATTAGATAATCATAGATTCTTTTTACATTCTCTTTATGATTCCACTACAACCTACACATGACACTTTATGATTATACCTCCCTTTTGTTCTATCTTTCCTCTAGAATTTTCTTGCACTCTTATATATCTTTCCTTCTTTGTATTCTTTCCTATCTACCCTAATTTTTTTTTATTCTTTTATAGAGGTGTAAACACCACAACCTTACTTGGTTAGTGTTTGAGATTGTAGAATGTGTGTAACTTCAAGGTTTTGGAATCCCAAGAAGAGGAAGGGGAAAGCACTTGAAAGAGAGATCTTTCATACGCAAAGCCTTTAATGTAACATGCACTTGATTGACCCCACCCCATCCTACCTTCCTTTCTGTCTTGAATAAATAGCAAATTTCGTCCCTCTATTATAATAAAATTGTTTGTTTCACCCAAAAGTTTGAAACGTATACTATTAGAGTTCCAACAACTTTTTTGAATTTTTTGTTAAAAAATACTTGGAACACAAATGGTTGAAACGAGTTCTTTTGTGATTTAGGTTCATTAGGTTTATAATATTGTGAGGGAAATTGGGAAAGTATAGAAACCAATCCTTATTTTTATTAGGAACCCATAAAAGTGTATTAAATATGGATTGGAGGAACTAGTGGATGATGTTGGACTAAAATGTGCAAATGAAGCTAGTTTGAAGCGTGATTGCCAAATTGAAGCTTCTCCATTGTGGTGCTCTGGATTTAAGCATTGTCGGGGTGGTTTTAAGCGAGTACAAGATATTGTACTAGCGACCATTCACTAAATTGAAGTGTTGGGAGGCCGTACGCAACCATGCTACATGGGAACCCATACTGTTGATAGGTGGGGAGTTTGAAAGTGGTCCATCTTCAAAAAATAAAAAACATCCGAGTCGAAAACCAATCCTAGTGACACATACGGTTTTACAAGCAACATGCCCGACTTCAACATGCATAAACGAAGACGTTAACGAAGACACCACTCCAACAAGATCACAATGGGCGGGAAAGATAGTTGCCGAAAGTTCCTCTAGCAAAGGAATGTTGGTTGATGCAGTCGCCGAGTAAAACACCACGAAAGCGGCCAACATGAACCAAAGAGAAAGTGTTCGCCAAAAATCACGGACACTAGAATATGAAGAGAGAAATTGGCGCTCGAGCAAATAACGCGAAAACAAAGGATCGTCACATAAAAACATTTATCGAACCGCATGAACACATCCCTAAACCTAACTTGTCGATTATATTTCGCCGCAAACGTGAAATCGCGACAAAATATGGATGGTCATGCGACTTTAAAGATTTTATTTATATTTCTAGCATTGTATTTTTCTTTTCTTAATTTATGTATTTTGTTTAATTTATGGTTTTTGAATTTTTAATACAATGAAATGAATGATTAGTTTTTTTTAATGATAATGAGTACTTTGAGTAAAAAACTAGTTTAAGCGTTTCCTACAATGATTTCATTATTTTTTTTCTTTTTGTTATTTTTATCTATGTATGCTACAAGTATTCTACATATATTTAGTATTACATACCCTACAACGCAGTTTTTATTTTTTTATTATAGCTTCATTATACTGGTATTAAATATTAAAAAAATTTGTGATTCAATAGTGCAAATCATTTAAAAATAATAATAACGTACGAACAAATGAAAAAATATTTAAAGTTAACTTAAATAAAGTTTTTTTTAGTTCTCGCACGAATAATGATTTTCTCATGAACCACCCATATATGTATGTCTATAACCACATGCATAGTGGGTTTTAACAACCGGAACGGCCAGTGAACCGGAGGCCTAACTTGTTCAAACTTTCCGACAAAATATAAGAATCGACTTATATTATAATTAATTTCATAAAAAATACAAGTCCAACCATCGGTTTATCTGGTCAGATTCAAAGTTTAAGTGGTCCAACAATTGATTAAATCAATCAAATTCCTGATTCAACATGTCTAACCACCGGTTCAACCCATTCAACCACCTGTTCAAAGTTGATTTGTATTGAGCACTGAAACCAAACCGACTTGGAGTTCGGTTTTCAGCCCGACCAACCGGTCCAGTTGATAAAACATTGCCTTTAAAAAAGGAGTTTTTGTAGGTACTATTGTTAGTTTTTACATATGCGTGCAACTTCAGTCGGAATGAACACAACCTCAAAAGGCCATTGACAAGATCAGCAATGGTTTGATGGTTTCTTTATAAATCTATTGGTCTTATTCAACCATCTTTGATTTCAATTATCAATTTCAACCATCTTTAACTTCAAAATGATTCTATTTAATGTGATATACAAACATTGACTCTTATTTATCACATATTTGAAAGTGATCACAGTGAACAAAATCATAAACCCAACTTAAACTGGCTCAATTCCCATACAATGTTCTCTAGAAAACCCGACCTTTTTTTTTCTTTTTATGATTAGCATACTACTAGTGTCCTTACAAACTGCAACCTATTTTTTGCATTTTTCTAATTAGCAATCAACAAAGTGGCATCTTCATCAATGTAATATACACATTTTTTCCACCCATTTTGCCAACTTAACTTAAATCTGCAACAAACTTGAAAACTACAAGTTATCTACATCTAAAAAGAAAGATTATTATTCAGTATCATTGAGACATTCGATTCCATTGTTTTTTCCCGCCTTTTTTCTGAGGTAACTTAAACGGGCTCCAACTTTTCCTCCGTTTCGATGTTTCGCAAAATAAACCTGAAGCTAATGCTTGTTGTAACCATAACTCAAATTCTTCTTCTTCATCGGTCATTTCTGCATCTAAATCCCATGGATATCTGCTTGAGTTTGCGCGTTGACTTTTTTCCAATCCCACCATGTTGACATGAAAACTTGGTCGATGCGTGTTTGGCCTACAAGCCATACCCTGTGCACACAAAACTTTTAGGTTGTAATAATATTATTAACTTCAATGGGGGTGTTTGGTATCGCGTTATAATAAAGAACTGATTATTGTAGCTTGTGATGAACTCGTGATTTAATACTAGAAATTCTAGGTGTTCTTTTTTTTTTTGAAAAAAAAAGGATAATCAACAAAACCACTAAAACTTGATAAAACTGAGAAAACTACCATCAACCAATAAAAAATTTTTGAATTTTTTTTCATGAATTTTAATTATAAGATTAAAAAAAAAGACAACAAAGAAAATATGTAGCTCACGTTTTACATATATGTAACTTGTATGTTACATGTATGTATATCGTATGATTTACATATATGTACATATATGTACATACATGTAAAATCGTGATATACATATTTGTTTTTTTATTTTTTATTTTTTAGTTTCTGTTTTTTTACATTTTTAACCTTACAAATAAGAAATATGAAAAAAAATAATAATAAAACTTGTTTGGTTTGCAGTGGTTTTCTCAGTAAACTCAGATTTTAGTGGTTTGCATTTGAATCCTAATAATTTATTATAAAAAAAAAAAAACTAAAATACATATAAATGATGTTATATATAACAGTTATTATTTGAAATATTTTATCATTATATATAAAGCAAATAAACAATATAACTTTATAAATTAATAAATAATAAACAAGCTGAGTTAGAGGCGAGCTTGAGATTGGGCTCTCTCAAGTTGAAGAAGGCAAGCTCGAGCTCGCCTCAGCTCATTTACAATTTACATTTTACACCTCTTAAATATGAGTATAAGTGTAGTTAAGTGTTAAAATCCAAAAAACTACAAATCGGCATAATTTTATCAAATTGTGCAAAAATATAAAATGGTTGACAGTGCAGACCTGACATATGGCCCATTCTGAAACATCAAATATCCTGCTTTCAGCACAAACAAATGCACGTGGAATTTCAACCTAAATTTAAAATTTTGACAATTAGCAGAATACCATCAAAAAAAAATTTAAAAGATGAAACAAGAGTTTGAGAAGATAGAATGTACTTCCAAGCAATAACTATCAATCTTTTAAAACAAATAACTATTTTGGGAAAAATTAAAAGATAATAATTTTGTGACAAGGGAATAACTATTAAGTTTTAAAAGTGAAAAATCAAAATAAATATATGAAAAATCATTGAAAGTGTAAATTTGAAGTCTTTGTATCTAATTAAGTAATTAGTTGGAGCAAAACACAATTTGTGACTTTGTGTCAACCAAAGAGTGTCAAAACAATCGATTTAGGTGTTAAAAGATAATGGTTGCTCATTTTAGTCACAAACTGATTAATTTGAGTTCCATTTCACTAATTCAGTTACATTATACGGTAGTTGATTCATTAACTAATGATTAACACAATTTATATAATATGTTTTAAATGCTCAAAAAATGAATAAAATAAACAAGGATTTCAACCTTTTGAGGTCCATCAAATACAAGCGAGCCCTTGTACTCTACCCACCCGTCTCCATCCTTGGCTTGATGATATTGACAACAATCCTAACAAACACATTAATTAATATTTAAAAAATTAAATATATATAATAAATATAAAAATTTGATTTTTTTATCGAATCAAGGGCCCACCTGACACCATCTTGCCTTAGATTTGGTCCTAATTGTGCATATCCATATATGTGAATGACCACATTTTGTGCAATGTATACGCCTTGATTCCTCAGAGCAGTATTCAGGGCTTTCATGCTATATAATTTTTTTAAAATCAGATATAAATCAAATAACATGGTCCAAAAAAAAGGTATGAATGTAAAAAGTAGTGAAGTAAATATCTAATTTGTAAAAATGGAAAATTGCTATAGCTGATCTAGTGATCATATGTATCACTAGATTTTATTTTTGCACAAAAATCTTTAACCTATAAAAATTAACAAAAAAAAGTCATTTTACCTTTTAATCTTTCATACTGACATATACAACACATGGAAAGTTTTTGTCTGATGTGTACAACGGGGCCACATAATTTTACGAGTAGCTTTTAATTTTATATATATTGCTACTATATTCATATTAATTATAATTATTAATAGCAAAAACAATAACAGAAACATTGAAAAAACATATTAGAATCTCACATCAGCACTTTACTCAAGTTTAAAATCATGTCATCCATTTTCATGCAAAAACAAAAAAAAATATTAAATAAAATTAAAAATAAATAAAAAACAAAAAAAAACTATAGACTTGCATGCAAATTTATGTGAATGCCTACAGGATCTATTAAGGCAGTTTTGTTTATTTAATTACATAAACTATATTATAAACAACTAATTGACTGATAAAATCTTGATGCAATTTTAAACATGTTTAAAATGTACCTGATGTGAAGTACTTGGAGACTTTTGAGACAAACTCTTAGATTCTTCCTTTCTCAGTTGATCATCGTAATCTCTTTTTTTCAAAGAATCAGAAAGAACCTAACGATAATGCCACATCAGTTGCATCTATATATAAAAACTATTTACCAAAAAAATTATGATAATAATAAGAAGAATAACAATTACCAAATTCCAGAAGTGAAATATATTATACTTACCTCATATGCACATTGAATCTTTTTAAATGATTCACTTGCAAGTGGACTTCCCATGTTTTTATCAGGGTGCACAAGCATCGCCTGAGAAAAGGGTAATATATAAGATAAAAAAAAAAGACCAAAAAGAAGGGGTAAAACTGGAAATTCTGTGAAAAAGATTAAAAATTAAACGGATGTCTGGATGTGGGTTTGAAAGTGATTATGTGATATTGGATAATTAGAATCTATTTATCAGCTAAAACAGAACATGTGATATGGAATTGTAATTTAACTAATAACCATATAATCAGAAGTTTTGGTGTTTGACAAATTTAGATAAATTAAAGAATTAATGGATAAAATGACGAAAAATGACACTTTGGTAAATAAAATAAAATAAAATAAAAATAGAACAAGAAGTTCAGAAATTTACAACTAATAATCAGTTTTATTGCAGCTAGTATGAAACTCATCATGTGGCCTCAAATGATAATAATCAAACACAAAAGTTTCTAAAACAATAAAAATTAATCAATTCCAAAATGCAAAACCAAACACCTAAGGATTTAAAGTAACACGTTTGGTTTTATAATTTCGATTTTTTTATGATTTTGGGTATCAAGGCTAACTTTTGTTGAGTTTTCCGTTAAATCAGGGTAAAATGACCAAAATACCCTTGACCTTTCATCCTTTGACTTTGACTATTCAAAAAGCAGCATACCTTTTTTCTATATTCCTTCTTCAACAACATTGCATCAATTTTCTTGTATCGAGAAAAATCCAAAGCTTCATAATGATCCAAACATTCAAGAATTCTTTTCATTTCTTTAATCGCCTCACCATCATCTTTGACCACAGGAATAGTCAAAGGTTCTTTTTGTTTATTTTCAACATTTTCAGTAGCAGCTGGTTTGCTTGATGATTTACACGAGTGCACTTTTTCAGGTTCATCATCAGGAGATGAAAACTCACTCTCTGACACAAATTCATCTTCAACAAATGATTCGGGTATTTTTGGTTCTTCAAAATGCGTTTTTTCACTCAAATTATCACTCCATTGAATCATGCGGTTTAATGCATCATTAGAGAGAAATGCAAGGTTAATTGATAGAAAAACTCCAGACCAACCAGCTTTATTTTTTACAAAATAAAGCGCGTATAATGTTACCATTAAAATCACTAATCTTGCACGATTTAGGGAGAATACATAACCTGCAATGCACAATAGAATATTGATATGTATTGAAATTTGAACAACAAAGTATGGGCAAACTGCACAAAACAAATATAAACTTTAAAGTTTAAAGTATTTTCCGTTTTAGCAATCAATCTCACTTTAACTGATTTAAATTGTAATTGTTGAATTGATACTGGTTGATGTCATGCCTGCCAACACATCAAATGTGACATGCAAAAAATGCTTTTGCAAAAAAAAAAACTTAATTTATTTACTTGCAGTGTTGTAAAAATCGGGATTAATCGCTGATTTCTCAATCCGTGATCAATCGCTAATTGGTCACCCACCGTTGCAATGTCACCTAATAGGAGACTAAAATCGGTAGGCGGTCAAATATGGTCAAAATTTGTCACAATCGGTCAAAAATTCATCAAAATCAGTAAAAATGTGTATATATTTAAGTTTGAAACTTTACATATAAAATTCCAATTCGATTAATTCCTATTAATCTTGATTAAATGCTAGTTGGTACCCACCGCCTGACTAGCTTCCAGCGACTTTCAAAACACTCTTTACATGCTTAAAAAAAGGTATCTTTAAAAAAATTATATTAAAAAATAATTATCAAATGTCAAACCAGAGGCCATATAGCATGTACATATACACTAAAATAACAAATAAAATGCCTCGATTTCACATTTTCAAATTCGGATAAACCCATCGCTTACGTTGTGTCATATCACTAACGGGTCAAAACAGTTACGTATCATTTGAGCAGATTGTATAATTAAGAAGAAAAACAGGACTTGCCTCCAATAATAAATAATAAACCAGTGGTCCAAAAGTTTGCATACATCCATAATATCAAAATCGCAAACAATCCAACAATAAATAAACCAGGTGTATATCCCAGATAGTGCACAACACAACCTGCAGCTCCCTGAAAAAATGCATTTCATAATCGTTAAAACAACTTAAACAAAATAAATGTATAAACAAAATATTTTGCAAAGAAGTTAGATGATGACTTAAAAACACAAATCTTGGTATAAATATCAGATTAATTCAAAAATGCCAATGCACAAATTTTAATCTGGTAATCTGTATATAACAACATAATATCAATACAGAAGTCAAGGTTCACTAAAAGTATCAATCAATGAATTGTTTCATAAGCTTACATCTGATTCTATAATTATTACAGCATAATATTTAGCATTTCATTAAATTAAAAAATGGCAATGCACAAATTGATCTGGTAATTTGTATACAGGTGTATAACAATATAACATCAATTTAGAAGTCAAGATTCAGGAAATGTATCAATTAGAGAAATGATTTTATAAGCTTACCATACTAACAAGAACATAAAGCAGGCAAGAAACTGATGTCAAACTAAGAAAGCAGCTCCAGATGATAATAAGTAGCGCGACGGTACCCAAATTGAAAACCGATTCAAATCCTCTGACAACACAATTTTTCCATTGAAATAACAAGAAATATAATAATTTACACAGTTTACTACACCCATAGCAAACATTAGGCCAATGTCGTTTAACAAAATATTCAAATCTGTGAATTAGACCACTAACAGCTTTCGTAGCTACGTTTGAGCAACAATGGCTCTCAGATTCTAACCATTTCCAGCCTTGATTAAACAATCCAATATCTTCCATCGGAAATAGATAGTGATTCTAGATTTCTAATTCCACCTGTTAGCTAAATTGAATCTAGTAAATAAACCGTAGATTCATGGGTATCGATATAGGAAACGAATTTCATACTTCACATGGTAAAAGCAAGAAATTTGGATGAAATCTGATGAAAATTGATGAAGGAGAAGTGTGAAATAGTTCGTGATGAAGAAGAATTAACTTCAGATGCACGTTTTGTAAAAGAAGACACTCTTCTCTTTCACTGTTGGCCTTTTTAGTGGTGTTCCACCGTTTTTACATTGGTGTTCTTCTGCAGATGATAGATAGCTACAGAATCCTCAAATTGGATCTAGAAAACTGAAACAAAAGTGAAGAATTTGATAAGGAGTTGATGGAGTTGGTGGGAAAAGAAGGGTTTGATCTTTATCCGTGACGGAACCCTAATTTCCTCGTGAAAAAGTGTAGAAAACCCCCCTCAAAAGCTTGGGTTCTGTGTAATGTGGGAGAGAGGATGGATTCAAATTGGATCACACATATATTTGGGGGTGTTTGGAATTAACTAATTAAGTTTAGTGAATTGATTTTTGTTATTTTGAATAGAATCAAGTGATTGTGAATTGTGATTATGTTATTATGATAAACGAGCTATTGAACTGGGAAGTTTATGGTTTGATTTAACGATTTTTTAAGTGATACTATAAGTTCATACGTGTTAAAATCGTTTATCATGAGAATTAAATCAAGCTCTTAAAACTAAAACTCATAATAATGAATCTTATTACTTATATGTTTGGCTAATCTATATAATAATAATTTCTTAAGCAAAGAAATCAAACTATTTAATTGTTTCAAGTAATATATTTCGTCTTTGCTGTGATAACACGATAGTAATGGTAAGTATAAATTGTTACGACACATTACCATTTTATACATAGTGTTATAAGTGTGTGAGACGGCATACATAATACATTGCCGCTCATTGCATAATATATTGTTAAAGAAATATATAGACTTAATTTAATGGTCCTCATAGTTCTCTCGTTAAATTAGTTTTGTGCTCAACATCATTTTGTTTTAGTTTCATACTCAACATCATATTTAATATTTATCAGTATATGCTTAACATGGTTAAGAGATTCTTATGATAATGTTATGACAATTAATGAGTTTCATTAAGTAAATTAACAATAGAATAATTTTGTTATTTATATTATTGAGTTCGGACTACGGAGGTGGGAGACGGACTATGGGACCATATTGTATGTTACTTCACTCCACCGGAATGTGACTAATATTCTATTCACAATAAATATTGCCATAGAAAATCACATGAGGTCTTTGTTTTTATCAAAGTACTATTAAAAATTCATGGAACAATTTAAAAAAAGATTGAAGCTTAAAACCATGAATTATTTTTCACGTGATAAAGGGATATCAGGCTCACAAAAAGAAGTGATTAGAAAAATTACGATGGGTACACTTCAGGAAACTTATTAATGGTAAGGTGTTTCTTTTCTATATTTAGATAAAGAGTTCAAAACATGTTTAAGGTAGATTAGGATATAGATTTAGTCAGGGGTGTCGTTCGGGCTTGGTAATCGGGTTTCTCGGGTCGGGTTATTCGGGTTTTGAGGATATAGGAACCGAATACCGATCCATATTATATTATTTTATTCGGTTTTTGGGTTTCGGGTTTCGAGTTTAATCGGGTCGGGTAATTTAAGTATTCAGATTATGGCATGAAAAAAATTTAGAGCATTCACAACCCATTGTTTAAAAAAGTTGTGAGTGAGTTTGGTATAATGAAAGTGGTTGAAAGTAGATGAAAGTGAAAGAGAGAGAAAATCTAAGAGAGATTATGAGAAAATTTGTAAATCTGAGAAAAAAATTTAAGGTGTAGGGATTCCGTATTATTTTTTAATATTTTTTAATAGTGGTTGACTTGTTGTGAGTGGATGCTTAACGAATGAGGGTATCAATACCCGCAGTGGCGAAGCTAGGATTGTGGAGGTGGGGTTGCCAAGATCATATATGTAGAATTTTAAGGGATTTGGCGGGTTGCCGGCCTATATATATATAAAAAAATTTGGTCGAAATCGGGAAATTTACACTACACGCGAAAAAAACTGGGGTTGCCCGGGCTACCTCAGGCTCACACTACCCTTCGCCCCTGGGCATGAGGCGTCAAAGCCTTCACCTTATGTTGACTCACGCCTCAGCTCACCTCAGACACGCTTTTTTAAACCAAAGGCATGCATTATATAAAATACGTTTGTTTTTCTCAACACTAAATCATTGAAAAGAAAACCCTTTTCTTGAATGTATTCCAGACCAAAATGAGCAAAGTCATTAAAAAATTACATTTGACATTCTTGGATGAAACCATGTGATTTATTCTAAAATAAAAAAATAGACTTATATAACTAACAGAAAAAATATAAGTAAATTAATTTTTATTAAATTAACCAAAGATCGTTGACCACCCATAGGAACCAAAACTGTTTTTACCTTTTGATGAGTTCCAGAAATCTTGTAAAATGTTAATTTATAGAGGAAATGCCTATATATCACCATTGAAACTTTGAATAAATTTCACATTCCCCCAAAACAAATGTTCTAATGCATAATGTACAATTCTCTTCAAGCATAATTTGAGAAAATTTGAAGTTTCACAAGTTCAGAGAAGGATACATGCAATTGTACTTGATTTATCTATTTCTAATTCAAACATTTAGCTCCAAAAACATCAGCAGCAACAAGATGAACTAACCTTAAAAATTAACAACGGTGTTTTTCTTCTCAATCACACATAAGTCAAAACCAAGATCAAACGATCAAGTTAAAAAAAATATCACACATTAGCAGTTAGCAAGACATTAATCCACAAACAGAACAAAAATATATAAAAAAAAGTAAATGTGCTTAAAGTATCCAGTAAGTTCAACATCTGGGGATCTGGTAGCCCCTTATACTAGCAATATAAGATAAACAACAAACTACAAAATACAACCTCAATGTTATAAATCTTAGCATTAAATCAAAAGTTTCATACGCTTCTTAATTCACCAATATCTTAAATCTTATCATTACTCCTGGATCACTTCTTAAATGACCACAACTTTTATGTACTTCCATGAGCAACTGTAGATGGCTTGCGGTTCAGGTAACGGATAACTGCATCTTCAACCCTATACATCCACCAAAACACTTTAATGGGCAAGATTCTTTAATTCAAAAAAACAACATAAACTATACAAAGAATATTTAGAGTTAGTTACACAAATGGTCCCCGTGGTTTGCCGTTTGTGTAAAATAACAGGTTTGTGCATGAAGTGTTTAATTGTTCATTGTAACAAGTTTAGATTTTATGCTTTCAGTTTGTAATGAAGTTGGGTATTAAAGCACTTCCGTTAAATTAAGCTGAAAAGTCAAAGGGTAACTTGGTCATTTCACCTTGATTTAGCAAAATAGTTAACGGAAGTTAGCCTTAATAACCAAAGTTGTTACAGAATTAGAAGCATAAAATCCGAAAATGTTACGTTACTACCCAAACATTTTATTTTTTCAAACCACAGGGACCATCTGTGTAATTAACTTAGAATATTTATGACAAACATGAAAAAAAAGAGGAGTGAATATACCATGGTTGATTGTAGAACTCAGCCCGATGTTCTTTTTCAGCATTACGGCTTGCTTCGCCTGCTGCAAGCTTCAAATCTCTTCCTTGAGACTCAATCAAAGCATCAATAAACTCAACAGGCGACTGACTAAAACCAAGAAAAAAAGCACGCCTTTTACGGTGTTCATTAATTTTCCTAATTGAAGTACAAATTGCTTCATCGCAGGCTTCAATCTCTTTGGTTTTCTCAGTAGTTGCTAGTAAAGCATTCAATTCCCTTTGAACGGGAAACGGGACATCAACCAAAACATCATAACACGCATTTCCAACCGGACTGTTTCCAGAAAGTTTGATTTTATGTTCAAGATGAATAGGTTGTGGTGCAGATAAATGAGGTGAAATCTTCTGTGAAACCATGGCAAATTTAACCTTATCTTCCCCAAATACTTTCCTAAGAGCTGGATCACAGTTAAAAAATGAAGGATCATCTGCATTCTGCAACTTTCTAGCTTTCACATAATGCCAAATTGCAGCTATGATTCTTGAACGCGTATCCACTTCAATTCCAAGAACTTCCATTAATGCTAAAGAAAGTTTGTATTTTTCAGGCGTGTAATTCATTTCCAACCGTATATTTACAGTAAATTCTTTATCGCCTTTTCTTTTCACCTCAAACCCTTCTTGGGGTGTTGGACTTCTTGCACTATCCCACATAATCATATGATTATCAGGATATAATCTCTGGTCTAATGAAATAGTCACTCTTTTAAAGAAAGATGAAAACTTGGGGTACATCGGGCTCGATGCCTGCATCATTCCAGCTTGATCAGGATCCATACCCTCTTCCAAGATTCTACCAATTATCTTCATTGTCCAAGTAGGTGGCTCATCGTTGGGCTTCATTGGGCTTTTACGGGTTTGATTAGCAAAAGTGTTGAAAACATATATTCTAAGGGTTTTCTGAATGCAAGGAGGGTTTTTAATCGCATCTTGAATGTCAATCTTCTTTCTTGCCAATGCAGCATCCACACGCGATTCAAACTCAAGAAGCTCTGTGTAAAGAGCAGATTGTGGCAGGATTTTAGCCACTCTTTCAAGCAACTGTTTCTCTGGAAGCTTCTGTTTCTTTTTATTGCGCTGAGCTGGCGTAAGCTCCATCATCCTCATGGGAGATATGGTATTAGCATTCGACACTCCCGGTGGTCGACCGACAGGTTTTTGAGGCATACGTTTGATACCAGAATTCGCTAATCCAGGAAAAGAAGGCGAGTTACCAGAAAAATGTCCATGAGATTGATTGAGAGACATTCCTTGGGCCTGTAGTTGGGCTTGGAATTGGGCATGGTTGGCTTGGGCTTGGGCCATGGCTTGAGCCTGAGCTTTTGACTGGGCTTGAGCTATGGCCTGAGCATGAGCATGGGCTGCAGCATACTGAGAGAGCTGAAACTGATTCGAAAATGGAGATCCAGATTGTTGTTGAGGTTGTGACTGTGACTGAAGATGGGCATTAGGGTTTGTTGGTATTGAATTTCCAAACGGAGAGCTCTTTTGGGGATTACTGTTGTTCATAGACATCGCTTTATACAAACAAAAGCCCTAATTTTCACAGTCGCACGATTATATAGGAAAACCTAATTTGCAAATTAATTTCAACCTCGAGCAATTCAACTACGCGAAGCCCTAAATAACCAAAAGCTCAAACAGATTTACGCCTTTGACAACATGATCCACCACGAAATGATGCAAATTCGATTAACACACTAGTTTATAAAACCTATAATCACCCCTGACTGATAGACGAGTAACAGCGTGGGGACAATGAAATTGAGGAAACGAAACCGTAGAAGCAAACTAAAAGCACAAACTATGAATACAGCATATGACCTGGCGGAACCGGCGGAAGCTCCGGTGAAGACGGATGGTTTCCGGTGACTGCAGTAGCAAGATTTCACGAGGGAGCTCTGCGACTGGCTTTCTTGTCTACTGTACCAATTTCACCGTTTGCGTTTGATATATTTACGACAGTTGTAAAGGCTAGCCCAGACCAGGCCCGGCCCATTTGCCAATAATATACTGTAAGAAGCTTTTTCTGTTTTTATTTTTTATTTTGATCAACAAACTTTATTACATCAAAATCACACAAAGATTTAAACTCTTACAACTTTTGTGTGATCAAACACCGTGTCATTAAACCATTTAGTCATTGGTGTATTGTAAGAAATTATATATAATTTTATTGGTTTCTTATTCATAAGATAGGTCTAAAATTTTACTAAATATATAAGCTATACAAAGTCAGTTAAATCAGTCTCAGCGGGTGACGATTTCGGCCAGGAATAACTTAGATCAACCGATTGCCCCAAAAAATGGCACGCGATCGAGAAGGAAATGAGATTGTGGTGAGTGGCGAATCGTGAACAAAAACATACGGGGACCGAAATTATGGGACCCTTAAAATATTTTCCTTTCGCTATAGATCGGTTATATGTTCAGGTCGGGTTGGGTTAAACAATAGAAAACTCTAACATAAACCCTAGTTGAGCTCTTGCAAAATGGTGATAATACTTACATTGGAATAGTTAATATAGACGCTATCAACTTTAACAAATTTAGAACCCAAGTAATACCAAATTTCAACTAACAATTTATGAATTACAAACTATAGGTTCAAACCGTCTTCTATTATTCAACAATGGTGATTAAATAACTAGAATAGAAGATTACCTTGTCTGTTTGGGGCCCTAATAAAGTTGAGGATGATGGATTCGAGCTTCCCTAGTGCGACTATTGTGAGCCCCCCTCATGTTCTTCGGTTGTTGGTCGTGATTATGGGTGTGCTCGGTTCAATTTTTGCCAAAAACCGAAACCGAAACTTCAAACAAAATTATAATTTTTTAGTTTTGGGATGTGTTTTAGGTTTTGAATTCGGTTTTTTAACGGTTTTGGTTTGGTTTTCAATTTCTTTTTGTTTGTTACAAAACCGAAATATGAACGTCTTGGCTCATAGTTTCAGGTTAAGTCAACGTTTTTTACCACATAAGTGAGTTTCCTCTGTAATAGCGTTCATGAGTAAGTTAAGCATTAAACGTAAAAATCAGTTTCGACCGTTAACATTCTATCTCAAGAAGGTTTAATAAAGATTGTTCCAAACACTATTAAAAAAAGCATCATCATTGAATGAATTGCTTCTACTACTGAGAAAACCTAATAAATTGTTTCGTAATAGGTGTTTGCATTAGGTTAAAAGGTTATTCTAATTTTTTAAGATGGAGATTTGAATATGTTGTAAAATTAATGTTTTATTTAAATTATGATTTGAGTGGAGAGCAAAATATATAACTTTTTTATGCAAGAGAGTATATGGTGAAAACTAAATATAAATGATGTTTGGCAACTTCTGACTGGGTAAATGCTGAACCAGTAAGAGATCCGAATTATTAAGTGTTGAATCAATAAGAGGTCTGAACCATTAAGTGACAATATAAGGCTTAACCGTTATGAAGAAAATGTCTGACCAACTCAGATAAGATAGCTTAACCATTTAGACTCAGTATAATGCTTAGCCGTTTAGAGGCAAATGTATGAATCATTTAGACATCTGCTAGCGAAACAAACAATTTGAACCATTAAATGCTGAACCAATAAGATGTCTGAACCATTAAGAGCCATATTAAATACTAAACAAACAACCCCTTAACTTTTACTCATTATTTAACTTTGATAATTAAATATATTATCGGTCTTTCTTATGTAACAAATTTGATACCAACATTTACAGTTTATAATTACCTATGCGATGCTACATACACAAGGAAGAAGATTCAATCATGCTCACGCACAACTTAGAAATGTTATTGAGCGCGCATATGGTGTTTGGAAGACAATTTTTCCAATCCACCAAAGGGCCATTGCCCTGGTGGTACCCTAAAAACTTCTCAAGTGAGAGATTTTGAGTTCTAAACCCTTCCAAGGTAAAAAAAAATAGGGCTAAGGGAGGCCATAGTGTTTTTCTGCAAAACATGTTTCATTCGGAGGTGGTTCAAGGTTGGGGCATCTCTGGATAACTATGTACGTTGCCAGCTTTTGCTACAGAGGAGCGGCCAGAGGCGTCTCTAGTTGGTGTTAAAAAAAGTTATATCTCCATCCTAAAGCAAATGCCCCCATTTTCTATTCCAGTACAAAGAGACATAGTGATTTCTTGTTTTGGTGTCCATAATTTTATAACAAAATGCAATATTTATCATCAATTATTTGTGCACTACAACAAGATCACTGTGTTTTCTGAAACACAAGGTGAAGAAAGTGATGGTTTGTTCGTTCACGACGTAAAATGGGTCCACACGACAACTGAGTATATGACTAGTTTGCGTGACCAAATAGCCACCCAACGTTTTTGAATAATTAAACGTTGAAGTTATACGCAAGGTATTAATTTTTGTTTGGATTTTGAAGGATTTTTGTGTGGTTTGAATTTTTTTATGGAATTTTGTATATCTATTTTATAATTATTTATCATTAGGTACATTTATTCAACGTTTTAACCAAACATATATATTTAATTCAGCACAAAATAGTTCAGGGGTAAAAGAGTCATTTTGCACAATCATTCGTATGTCCAACTAAATAAAAATATTGGTTCAAAACTTAACTTGTTTGGAGTCTTTTAACTAGTCTGATGTTTTATTATTCTTAACACTTAATGATTTAGCACAACCCACTAGGGATTATCGTGTTTTCATACAAGATATTTTGATTGACCGGTAGATAAATCTATATCTGTTCCTTTCAACAATCAGGTCGGCTGATTTTAAACATTTTCTAAAAAGTTTGAATAAATTTAATATTAACAGATGTTCCTATCGCTGTAATTATAATAATAATAAACAGATTTTCCCATCGGCCATAGCGGATAGCTGTAAATAAAATAGAATATATTGACAAACCAATATTCTAAACTACATCCGTGATCAACGCATTACCCACTAACTCCAAATCCATAAAATCCACCAATTCATACCTTCTCTTTTGACTTTTGAAAACCACGTGATAATTGCATCTTATATAAATTAATGACTAACTTTTCTTTTAAACGACCAAATAGGCTCGGCGACATGTCTCTTCATAACTCAAATAGGTTACCGGGCCCAACACCCACGAGCTGCGAGGACAGTCCGCTACAACCCTCGGTGACGAAGGCCCAGGTGTTGGCAATCGTTGTAACTGAGCGAACCCACATGACCCTCAAGAGAAAATATGCTTATGCAGTAAAATCCATAATAACTGCTTTGGTTCGGTTTTGGACCCATAACCTACCATTTCGGTAAACAATTAGAATGCCACTAGACTAAGAAAGTCATTGGCATTAATCACTATCTAACACATACATATATATTATTTTCAAGACAGAAGTCCTTTGATATTATGTCTAAACTGGGGGTACTATAAATTTTCATTCAAAAAAACATATGCAAATTTTTTTCACTAGAGAGTAGTGGCGTAGCCACTTTGAGCCCCGGAGGGGCAGCCGCCCACCGTGAATTTCTTTTTTCCAGTGGTACATATATTTTAAAATCATGAGCGACCCCCATAAAATTTTGTGATCGACCCCCAATCCTCCCCCAATCTGCTCCAATCCAATTTTAATTTCTAATTTTAGTTGTAAAACATTAAAACTCAAGTTGAAAATATGTCTAATTAATAATATGAACTTAGTTAAAATAAGTTCAAGTCCATTATTAACTTTTATAAACTAATCAACTCACAAATATCATCTATTAAATAA
>WOUH02000041.1:7287796-7304407 GCA_009936405.2 Stevia rebaudiana | reverse complement strand
AACCGAACCGAGTTCGAGCAGCGGTTTTAAGCTCGGTTATGTAAATTCGAACCGAACCGAGCGGCTCAGTTTTAAAAACGAACCGAGTTCGAGCATGCCTGCGTTCGCTTCGGTTCGGTTCGTGAACAGCCCTACTTTTGACCACTCAAAGAAGATTATATTTTTAGTAATAATTAAAGTGCAGGTAAAAGTTATAAAAAAAACACATTGCTCTCGTTGAGAGTCGAACTCAAGACCTCCCGCTTACTAAACGGGTGCTCTAACCAACTGAGCTACGAGAGCTAACTGTTTCTTCTTAATTTGAGTAGTTACTTATATAATTACAAATTAAAGAGTAAACTCTATTGTTTTGTTTTTGCATCGCAGAGACCATTCGTTTAACTAGAAACAAGTTACAAGTAATAAATGGGTCAAAATCTAAAATCGATCGCGATGGGACTCGAACCCACAATCTCCCGCTCCGGAGGCGAGCGCCTTATCCATTAGGCCACGCGATCATCTCCTTTAAATTATTATTTGTTAATTGTAAAATCCTGTTTGCTCACACTTGTTACCAAATTTCAACATTTGTTTTCGAAGACTGAAAAACGTGCAATAATAACCGACCCTGGAAAAATAATATCCGAATAACTTAATTGTAATAATCAAACCCAATCAAAAATCAATGGTTCGTGTTTGTATTTTTCTAAACTGATTTTCAGTTCTACGTGTATTCATAACCACTGAAAAACATAGAATTATACATCAATGAAAACACACATGTGTATGCATATGTATGTATGAAATCATTATCTTCCATTTCATATATATTATATATGTGTTACATGTGATATATGTTTGCATTTGATGACATAGTATGCAAAAGATAAGTTAAAAAAGCGGGTTACTTTAGTTTTATAGCCAAATGAATAAGCTAAGCATAACTTTCCAACCACTTTTTAAGTTGACACCCGGAAGAAAGCCCTAGACCATCAAGTCGATTCGATCACACCACAAGTTAATTGAAGCATCATCTGGTTTAAGCGCGCAAGTAATGTTCCTTTTGCAAGCTCAAAACTAGCACCACATCATGTCATAAGACATCAAAAACTTAATGGGAAGCTCCTTTTTAAAACGTTTAGGTTTTAACTTTTAAGCATGCAAAAAGACCTTTCCGTTAAATTATAGAAAGTCTAGGCGTTTAATAATAAAAAAGCTTTTATGTTGGAAATAAACTACAAGGACTTTGTTATTTAGTTAAAAGGGTTAAGCGTTATAATCAATTGACGATAACATGAGAGATTTGTGTGTAAATTCAACAAAAGGTCATATGTTTTATCAACAATTATCCAAGCTCAATTGAAAAAATCTTCATTGTTATTAGCAATTTATCCATACGCTAAATCTCAAAATAGTTAACACATGGTCTAACTTAGGGGCAGGTCATCTACGATTCATCATTATGACGTAATAACCTCTAAAGATTGCGTAACATTTTAACGAGTAACAGGAAAACACGATTATACAATATAAAAAATAGTTTAAGATACAACATGTAAAAGTTTTACGCAAAAATCATGATTAAAAGCATACAATTAGCTTAATAAAACTCAATTTTTGAATCACCATTTAGCTTTATTGTTTATATATTTATTTATTTTTATTTTGAAATGTGCAATTATGCTTATAAATAAGATTCATAAATTATCTTCATCAATTTCCAAACTCATACTATGATTTCGAATTTCTTCTTTTAATCAATGAATTTAAACCAAATCGTTAATCCAAGAAAATCAACTTGATTACACAACAAAATCAAATATTTCGTAAATGATGAATTTTACGTACGTTAAATGTGTTTTAGGTAAACTGAAATCTGATTTGGTTTTTTGGTGCTATGTAACAGAGTTGGATATGTATAAGTGAACTAAAGGACTTTCATAAATCTTACTTTCGGTGATTCGGTGAGGTAGTACCTGAATAGTGAATAAAATTTGTAGTCTTTTATTTCATTCACACGTATCCACCTCTGTAAATATCATGTAGAGCACCTAAAAAACAAAACACATTTTATTTTTACCCAAAAATCAACATACAACTTAGAAAACATTAAAAAAAAAGTCCAAAAAAAAATATTTAAAAAAAAGTCAATAAAATCTATCCTATTTGTGCACAACTTATTAAAAAAAGCCTTCAAATTCTTTGCCCTTTTAGCTTTAACCAACCACCACACACCTCCAATGACGATTTCTCTCCGATGCACTCTACCGGCGCCATTATTCCCATCACAACAATACAACTTCCACTCGAACCAATTTCCAGATTATCCGTTCAAATTCCGGCAACATTCACGGCGAATCACCGTCAGAGCGCTAACAGAATGGCGAGAATACGAACAAGCTGTCAAAGACAAAGATCTCGCATCAGCTCTTCGATTTCTGCAGGAAATCCCACAAATTGATGATTATTCCATCGATTCACGAAGTGATAGCCCCTATGGATTTCTGGAGTTGCAGAGAGATTGGGAAGTGTTGGATACGTGCTTGAACGCCGATGATATGAGGCTTGTTGCTGCTGCTTATTCTTTTCTTAAGGATAAGGGGTTTTTGAATCAGTTTGGGAAATACCGCAGCATTGGTAATAGTTTGTAAGATTTCATATAATATAATCATCACTTCTTAGTTTCAATTCGATCGAGATTGTTACCATATCATATCTGCTATTTTTGTTGCTGTAACAATCATATCTGCTAAATTTTTTTTTTTCAGTTCTTGAAGGACCAAGAGATGTTACTCCAACTGTTTTGAAGTCATCAACTGGTTTAGAAGGTATGAATTCCATTTGAAACTTGTATGATCTTGTTTGTTATGAAAGAAATTTAACAATATGATGTCATGGTTAGTGAACTAGTTCATCTTACAGCTGCAATAAGGGCAAACTGCAAAAATTTGATATAAACCTTATACTTTCCCCAATTTTTGCATCCAACTTCAAACACGCAAATTAAAAACCAACTTACAGTTTATCATCAATTTTAGCAACTAAATTTCACTCTATCACCTATTGTTAGAATTGGTAACTTTTTTTTATATGATACTGTAATAATTATTTTAAAGTTTGATAAAAAGAACATTTTTTCACATTTTAATTACTTAATTTTTTTTCCATGTAACTTACGAATGCGGCATATGATGTGGCGCAGTGGCGGCTTGCATAGCATCAACTAGTGCCACATCAGCAATTTACAGATAAAATAAGTTAAAGTAAGGTCAGTTGCTAGTTGCTACAAACGATAATAAACTGCAAGTTAAAATATTAAATTCTAATCATGCCAGATTTGATTTTGTTGCTAAAATCAAGAAAGAAATTTGTTACAGTTTCCAATTAAGCTTTCAACTTATTTCTTATGATATTTTACAGTTTCCAAACTTTCACCAAAAAAATGGGGTCTTTCTACAAGTTCTAGTGTTGTTCTGGTTGCATTTTTTGCTGGATTTTCTTATCTGGTTGACCATGGAGTTGACCTCAGACCACAGCTGGCGGTCATATTAGGTTTATCTATGGCGGATTCTATATTTCTTGGTGGTTCATGTTTGGCGCAAATATCAAGTTATTGGCCTCCATACAAACGGCGTATTCTTGTGCATGAAGCGGGTCATCTTCTTGTTGGTGAGTCATCTGTCATCGTGAAATTGCAATCACATATTTATCTGTAAAATTGTTATTTTCAATAGTAAAGAATCGTGTTTTGTTGATGATTAATTATTATTATTTTTACCTTTTTGAATATTGTAGCTTATCTCATGGGATGCCCCATTAGAGGAGTAATTTTGGATCCAATTGTTGCAATGCAGATGGGGATTCAAGGGCAGGTAATTTTGATTTTTAATTAACCTGAAAATATATTGTTTTTTTTAAATAGTTAATTTGAGTTTTAATTGGTTTATATTATTTGCGTTTTTGCAGGCAGGAACACAATTTTGGGATGAAAACCTTCAAAATGAGCTTGCTGAGGGTCGACTCACTGGTGTTGCATTTGACAGGTGTTTATTTTATATTTATGTACACAAGATGGAAACTATGATCCTTTTTACATGTTTATATATATAATATTTATAAAATGTCATTTAAGATGCCACAAGGCTTTTACCTATACAATAAAATGACAATAACACATCAGAATTTTTTGGCTAATCAGCAGTGACCAATTAAATACACCAGTAATTAAAAAGTAATTTGGTTCCTTTTTGCAACTAATTAAAAAGTAATTCAAAATCATGAAAAAAATGTGAAATTCATTTCTACAAAGTGCAATTAATAGTGGAACTATTCATGGGATTAGACGATTACCTGTAAATGTTTTTTGAAATTAGTTATGATTAATTTAGAAATTATATAAAGTTAATGAAATTATTTACAAATTTTATTCAGATACTGCATGGTGCTATTTGGTGGAATTGCAGCAGAAGCTCTTGTTTATGGTGAAGCTGAAGGTGGAGAAAATGATGAAAATTTATTTAGAAGCATTTGTTTGCTTTTAGAACCACCATTTTCGGTTGCTCAGGTAAACGTATCATCATTTCTCTTGGTTTTTAGATGACGATGATGATCGATTATATATGGTTTTGTTATCGTGTTGAAACAGATGTCAAATCAAGCAAGATGGTCGGTTTTACAGTCGTATAATTTGTTAAAATGGCATAAACATGCTCATACTGCTGCTGTTAAAGCTTTAGAAAATGGTGGTAGCTTGAGTGTAATTATTAGAAGTATTGAAGAAGCAATGGCTGCCAATTGATGATTATTTATGGTACCGATCTTTCTGATAAAAAAAAGTAATAATCTTGCTGGAGGCAGGTTGCGGTGTAGATTTAGAAGTAGTATTAGATGTGTGTGTATTTGTTGTTTTAGAAAAAGGTGATAATATTTATTGCTTATTAGTATATTGTAAATAATTAAGCACCCAAACACGTGGGTTATAGATTTTTTTAATTGTAAATACTCGATATGTTGGAAGGGAACCGTTATTTCGGTTAATAATTTCTTCCAAAAAGGATTATTTGATTTTATTTATGGGTCTATTTGGAAGCGGTCTCTGTTTTCTTAGAAAATGAGTATGATTGTTACTGATTTCAATTCTAAATACATTCGTGGTGTTTTTTAATTTTGTAGTTTGGATTTGAGAGTATTTATGCAAATTCTATATTTGAGAAACTTTGATGAAATGTAAGTTTTAAAAACCAGTTAATACAATAACAATAGATATGAAGATTGATACATTTAGTAACTAAAGTTCCCTATATAACACAAAATCATATCAATAAAAATCCCGAGTTCCATACGATTTTCACTTAAACGCGTATCAAGAAATCTCATTGGGACGGTGGTAGAAACGAATGTGCGGATAAACCATGGATGTTGAACGCAATATCATCAATGTTCCACAACTCCTCAAACCGAGTCCTATACACATACGAATGTTCGTCTTGTAAGCAAAAGTCAGGAAACCCAAACACTGTGGCTACAGACCGCCCTTGGTGAGCTACCATCAACCCCTCAACCTCCTTATAATCCCCGATACTACTACCAATACTCGTTTCCCAATACATCACATCATCGATCGTTTGATCATCACAACAAGATTTACCATTGTTGATATGATGATGTCCCATTATGGCTCTAGTGAGTTGTGAGTCCTCCATGTATACAAGAAGTCCGCTTTTCTGGCTAAAATAACCATAAAGTACATGTCTTAACATTTCAACCTGAACCGGGCCTGGGCTTGGGCTCAGGCCCGGTCCATAGCTTCGCGCAACCAGATCTTCTTGCGTTGCACAAACTTTTAACACGAAACATTCCTCATCTCCTATTTTCTTGTCCCCTAAACGTTCCGCCTTTGCAAATAACATTGCCGTGCTCTTTGGATCCAATCCCTATAATGATTCATCATTGTGTTATGATCGTTAGCGAGTTTATAAAGACATAAGACCGACAGATTTAAAAAAAAATTTATTTTTAGAACGATTTCTTGGTATACAACAAAAGATTTAAAGGGAATAATATACTTGCTCATTATTGCATCAAGAATAACAATATAATCTCAAATGTGTAAACTAAGGTGCATATATAAACCTGAATAAGACGTCGTAAGGGGCGTTTTGGTCCTTTTGCGATCTGTTTCCCGAGCGAAGGCGTGTGACTCCAAACCGTATCTCCATCACTACCAGCCAAGACCTTATTACCCGAAGAAAGTACCAGTTCAAGAGACCACATTTCAGGAACCATTTGCCACAAAACAAAACAACCGTTAACATTGTCTGTTTCATGTGACCGACCGCCATTGTTGGTGACACTCTGTCCTCGTATTGGTGAAACCTCGGTTTCACAATATGTCATTTTCACAGTCCCGGATGTGTACATGTTTTTGTAATAACTTGATTGCGGTTGTTGATGATGATACGCGCCTGTTGACATCAGCTTTAAACACCCTGTTGCTGCTAAGTATTGTTGGATTATGTATTGTGCAGTAGACCTCACCTAAAAAAATAGATTTGGTTAGAGTCATATATGTTTATTATAATCTGTTTATTATTACAATTTGTAGCATGTAACTTTAAGACACAATTCTTGACATGATTAACATGTTTAACTAAATTGGTCTTAACCTGATTAGTTAAGCAGATGACCTGTTCACCTGTCAAAAATTAGACTAAAATATATATATATGGTAACTGAATTTATTAAAACCTAATGATAGGTTCAACCCATTTAATAGTTAATACAATCCATCATGAGTCATGACCCAATTTACTAAAACCCTTTTAACACAATTTTTACAACTCATTTACCACTTACAAGTTACAACCCATTCATGACCCGTTGACCTACTTATTACAACCAATTTTACAGCACAACAATCTATTGGTGGCCTGTTTAACCTGTTTACAACTTATTAAATGAGTTAAAATAGGAAAAAGAAACAAAAATAATAATAATATCTTACAAGTTCAACCCTTTACGACAGGTTTAACCCATTTATTATAGCTCAACAACCCATTTACAAACCACCCGCCAACACAAGTATACCATGTGTACAACTTGGTTACAACCTATCAAATCATATGTAACCCGTTTACAACATATTAGCATCTATAGTGTATACTACTGGTTTACATAAGATTAAGATGATTACTACTGTTTTACATAAATAGATTAATTACACTGGATTTAACACGAGTTTAAGGTGTACCAGTTAGCGTTAGCTACTGTATTAATTGCAAAAAAAAAACTGTAAGCTAAACTGTCATAGCAAATTAGCAATGGTAATCAATTGACAGAGATAGAATATACAAGTGGTATGTCTTTGATGTTGTACTGAAAATCATTGCTGCACCAGTTATGATCCACTGAAATCGGAGCAAGCGGACATCCCAATACTCCGAGCAACAAAACCCTCCGATCATCACAGTTATCAGAATCATTATCAGAATCATGATATCTGCCAGATTTCGATGCTTTTACGAGCCCTAACAGCTTCCGGCGACCTCTTCTTTTGACCTCCGGTGACTGATGATACCGACTCGTATACTTCGGCCACTCCGTCAACGGAGACAATGGTATAGGTGGAGTTGGTCTTTTTTCGTTTGATTTGGTTGCATCCATGTGCATGTATGCTGTCTGAAAGTGCGATTGATCGAGTGAAATGTGAAGAGGATGATTGATTCGTGGATCTAGAGAAGATTTTGTAGATTAGATTCAATGATTTCATAGTGATTTGCTTTACGGGGAACAACAAAAGAGTAAAGCATCTGCTCAACTCCCGAGGAGCTGCTCCCTCTTCAACATATTTCAAAAATCATTTCGTGAGGCAATTTTTGTGTTATTTCTATCAAACTGGTACGATTTACACTAAGCAATACATCATCGTCATCATAGTTTTTTTTAAAGGTTTTCTCCTGTCTATCCTGCATTTAACAAAATCGACTACTCTACTTTCGTGAAAATTTACGATCACACCAAATGCGCATGAACCTCTTGAAATGGGTAAACCTTCGTCCCCCCATCAGGATCGATCCCGGGTTAAATCCGGATTCGATCCAACACCTAATGTCCTTCAAACCGCCCCAAATGGATTCGGACCGCTGACCCCCACATTGGAAAGTAGGAGCCTAAACAGTTGGGCTAAGTTTTCAGGACATCATGATCATATCATCGACTCATATATTCTACCTAAGTTTGAAAAAAGGTAAGTGTAGACAATCTTACCTCTACCATGTCGGAATAAAGAGATTGCTTTCAGTGATACACTGCTCATGATGCTTGATTAACCAACAAACCCAACGTTTTTAACGTTATTTTTACAAAAATAAGTAAAATAACGTTAAAGTAAGTTTACTTTTACCACTCGAGAACTCACATATATATACATTATGCGCGCGTAGCGAAAACAAATCATTTACCATAAGCAATACGTGGACTACATAAGTAAATTCATTGAAGGTATATAAATAAATGTTTTGAAAGATAAGTGAAAATCTAATGGTCCTGCTAATTGATACATTTGTAGACTTTTGAAAGAAAATGCATTGAAGCCTTGTAGGTGTTTTTAGACTGTGTTATAATCATCTTTAACCTTTTCAATCCTTAATTTTTTCTATCGCTCAACGTTATATTATCATTCTTTACTTTCATATCTACCTGTTTAATGGTTACCCCTTTTCAATCCTTAATTTTTTATATCGCTCAACGTTATATGATCAAATGAGTGATATATGAAAAGTTACAACGGAAAATGATACTTTTGACTTACTACAAAGGTTTAATTTACTCTCAAAATTGTGAAACGTGAGAAAAAAGTTCTCGTGCTTCTACTTTACATAGTAACTCCTTTAGGGCCTTATCAGTCGTACCATTATTGGGCTATACTACCTTTCCCGTAACCGACTCAAGTCCAATGGGCCGGCCCATGAAACACTACTCAACTGCGTGCGACAAGCCGGCAACCCATTTGCAATTCCGGCTCATATCTAAACGGCCCAGTATCATGTTACTCTACGACACATTTGAGCCTACTCAGCTAGCCGATGCGTTCTAGACTATGACAATGGATCATGAATATGATCAATGGTAACGTTATTATTTTACTTAACTTATTACAAACTTAAATCATATATGATATATCAAAATTAATCACTGGGCTGCATGTGTATCTCTACGATTAAAAATTCAATTGATTTATACCCAAGAATTAAGAAGATCTCAACTGTTGGAGCAATAGTGTAATACAAAACGGTGTTTCTAGAAACAAATTACACTAAATTTGTTACCATATTTGATAAGTTACCACAGTAGCCTCCCCTAGTTAGAAAATTTCGAAATATTGGGTTCATAAGCAATGTAACTTTGAATTGGAAATATATTAGTTGGTGGGTTCACATTAGGAGGATGACGAAGTCGGGAAGATGATGCATCATTACATAATCCTTGTTGATTGTGATGATTAAATGTAAAACCGGGGTGATGTTGATTTGAAGCTAGAAGTTTGTCCAAGAAAGACCAATCCGCAGTCACATTACTAGTCATGAAAAACGGTTTGTCTGATGGTTGATATCCGCTACTACAACCAATGGCCATATGACTCATGGACATTAAGCTCAACAAGTTCTTGGGACATTCCATATCATTTACCATCATGGTGCCACTCTTGTTATTGACGTTGCTGTTATTGTTATTGTTATTTACCAACTGGGGACTTTGATGATGTGTTGAAAAACAAGAGATGTGCTCGGGAGGGAAATGCAACAGTTGAGGAAGATGCATGGAACCATCGAATAATGATGTGTTACTAGCAATGTTGTAATTGTAACTATGGAGAGTTTGCATACCGCTACCATGCTTGTTCATATCTTGATCACTTAAGCGATGTTCTTGATCAACATAATTAGTACGATCTAGATGATCATCCACTTGACACGAGCTTCGATTATGGTTATTTTTCTTGAAAACTCGACATACGACCCAACCATCTTCCTGTTTTCAATACACATAGTTTATTGTTAAAATTTAAAACACTAAAAAGAGAATAAATATAAGGAAATATCACACGTTTGACTAATGATCCGTTAACATGTAAGCATAAGACGCAAAAGTGTTTAGGTTTCGCTAATAATCTTATATCAATTATTGTATATCATATCGTACCTGGACCTCTACCTCTGACTGTGTCGCGACATTGGTATATTCATCATCATCCAGGCGATATTCGTGCATGATCCAGTCGGTTTTCTGGCCATGAGGGGCACGTCCGGTGTAAAATACGAGAGTCTTTCGCAACCCGATTCTCTTAGAAGTGCTATGGTGGTAGATGGCCTTATCCCTCCCGGTTGCTTTCCAAAATCCGGCGGTTGTGGCTCGGTTTGTTCGAGTTCCGGTTGGATACTTTTTATCCTTATGGCTAAAAAAGTACCATTCGTTTTGGGAACCTGACCCGACTCTACACTTATCTACATTCAGGTTCATCATGTGTTATAATCTAAATTATCTAACAAAAATGAAACTCATATTGTTCCACGGATTTGGAACCATATTATTGTTAGAAAACTCTTCCAAATACCTAAAACTTACGGATAAATTTGCAGGAAGCTACATACTTATATATATATTTTTTATTTAGTCGAATAATAGTATCTTATCATACAAGATGTGAGCATAAATTAGTTTGGTTTGGTGATGTGTTAAACGAGCCATGACGTTTTGATTTTTGGAATTTCACGACCAAACAATATAGGTTAATTTCTTTATTTGACAAGATATATGGTTTAGTTAATTCGGTTTTAGATGTTATCAATTGATAGATTCAATTAGATTTTTTTAACGGCTTGGGAATAACCACATATGATGAAAGTTTAACCTTTTTCAGTATTTAACGCTTCAGTCATCACACCCGAGCCTACCTAGGAAGAACCACTTACGTGTAAATCTTATTTTTCTGTTTTGGCCCAGATTCGAACCCAAATCCTTACATCAAAAGTCAAGAATGATACCTATGGGCTACAAGCGCGTTGGTAATTCAATTATATCTTTTGAAATAAAATATTTTTCGATACTTCTAATTCAAATAAGCGAACTAATCATATATAAACACAATTTGCAATGTCGGTGGGGTTTTCACTGACGGTTTCAATTTCCCCTCAAGTTTCATACTTGACACTTTCAACCCTCAACGTTTTAAAACTTTTGTAAAATGTCATTTTGACACTCTCGAGTTTCTAATCTTTAGAATTTACCCGGTTCGTTCCTTAACTTTGAAATTAACTAAAACTTTTGTAAAATGCCATATATTGTGACTTCATTATAATTAATATCATCACTTATGCACAATAATCATAAGTTCATAACCTAATAATAAAATCGGTTATTGAAAGAATCATAAGTGATTAAACCATTGTTTCTCAATCTGTTCAGTTGTTTCTCAATCTATTTAGTTATTTCATATATCATATATGGTTTGGTTTTTGGCTTTTATAGTCACCCGTAAATTATCTTATAAATTCTTTGGTACCTTTTAAGTCCCATGGCTCGAGTTTGTTGAGATCTATTTCTTTAATAACATCAAGATCAATGGGCTCGTATGAAACCTTCTTCCGCAAGTAATAGTAGAGCAACTCCTCATCCGTTGGGTGGAATCGGAATCCTGGTGGAACCGACAGTTGACCGTTTTCTTCACTCATCATCCTCTTTAATTACTCTTAGCTACCTGCAACGTTGAGTCCAGTGAACTATAAAAAACAAGTCACAGCAAATTCATGTTTTTTAACGTTAGTTTCGTAATTCTTGTGATCATCATAGATTCATAATCGGTTGGTTAATGGGTAATTAAGTGTTTCTTGTTTCGCGGAGTGCAAAAAAGCCATTTTTGTACCATTGATGATCAAATGAGCTCTAATGGGCCTTTTACAGTCTAACTAACATTATTTATTTCGATCAATATATTGGTTTAGAATGGTTAATTTCTTTTATGGTTTTACAGTCTGATATTCTCTAATCGATGTTTAATTAGCTAGGTAGCTGACGATGATAAACTAAATATATGTGTATAAAGAAAAGTTAAAGAATATCAATCATTTTACCTTGGTTGATCATATGATTCTGTATTTTTTTCTTATTAACTTGTCAAGCTTGCTTTCTTCATGTAAACTTTCTTTCTGATATTTACTTTCTCATGATCATCATTCATCATGCTCCAGGCAGTTTGTGATATATATATATATATATAGAGAGAGAGAGAGAGAGAATGAGTGTGTGTGTGTGTGTCAGACACTATAAAACTATACATAAACAAAGTTAAATAATCTTGATAAACGTTAGATATTTGGGTGACTTTCATGTTTCTCCTTGTAAATTTATGATAGCCTTTTCATAAATAAAAAATGCTTATCTTAAATGTATTAAGTTTATAAAGAAAATATAAACGAAATTCAACACACGAAGCATGCAAATTGGTATAAGTTGTCGACATGGGGAATAACAAAAATTAACAACATTTTTAATCCACTTCTAGTATAATGACTATGTCAAGTAAATTAGTCCATTTTTTTAACGGCTAACGAACACTTTTAAGCTTAGCCACCCAAGTAACCTTATTGGCGAAATGACATCCATGTTGGTGAACGCATACATCGTTGGTGACTCGGCCCACCTACCAATCCAGAGAAAAACCCACCACACGAGGGCCCATTGTGTTCAAACTTATGGCTAACCCAAAAATGTTTCTATAATACTCGAACTCATGGCCTCCACATGAGGACCTCCACGTTAGAAGATCATGTGGTTGACTCATCGCAAACCGAGTTGATATACCAAATTTTGTGGTTCACTTTATTTATGATTTCCCACAGAAGAAAATCATAACTATAAATTGTTGTCTCTTTCCTCCCACTAAAATTAATCAGATTTGCATTTTGAATTGTAATTCCATAAAAAATTAATCAGATTTGCATTTTGAATTGTAATTCCATAAGACCACGTGTAGTCTAGTGATCGTGATCGATATGCGTAATGCTATTTACAAATATGTAATGTTTATTCTAAAAAGAAACGATGAAGTGTAGTAATGTGATTGAATTGCTAAAGATATAAAAGAAAAAAACTTAAAACCATTCATCTAAGAAACGCACATCAATCGTGCAACAGTACGTCAGTACCCAGTGAGATATTCCGACATCATAGGATGTTCTCATGGGCACTAATTACACTATCGTGTCCTACTATACATAATCTAATAAAGTGTGTAGTATGAATGACTAAGTTATAATGTATAACATGTGTCAAACAAAAAAATAGAAGAAAGGAAGATAACATAACTTAGTTTGTTTTCTCTAACTACCTAATTTATCTCTAACACAACACCAATGTTTACTACACAACTCAATCTCGTAAAAAAGATACAATTATCTACACACTTTGATACATAAGGCTAGAAGCTCTTTATTACATATCTTAGTCTCTAAATCTCAATATCAAACAACTAAACATCCACTCAAGACTCATATCGATTTTTGCATCGATTTAATTATTTATTTCATTTGCCAATGTCCCAGCCCAACTCAAGTGGTTGAGGTGCGTTATCTAAGGCTTTATAAAAAATGAAGGAAAAAAAATCCTGGGTTCAATTCACGTGTGGAAAATAGTGGGGTTTCAAGCGGGGGAGGTGATTTTCCTGCAGGGCAGGTTTCCTCCATAATCGTCAAAATCAGTATGTACGATTGACATTTATTTCAGAAAGACTTAGTTGGATATTAAGGTAGTTTTGAACGTTCTTAAAAAAATTATTTATTTCATTAGATTATCTTATTTTTCGGTTAGACATTAGTCAAAGTATTAATTAAATAAGTTTTAAACTTGCCGTTTTATTGTAATCAGCCGTATCACATCTTTTAAATTGTTTAATAAAATTCTAAACCAATAAATTTTACAAATCCAAAAAAATTAATATTAGAAATGTTCTTTTCGGGTATACATTCATATAATTTGGTCAAATAAAGATAAAATTTGTTGAGCAAAAAAAGATTTATATTCTGTCTCACTATACTTCCTTGATAAGCGGTCCCATGTTTAAAGAAGAAAAAGAATGAATGAGAGTGAGCATTGGCACGTGAATTTGGACGACTGAACAAAGCAAAATCCTGAAACTCCGTCGGATCTACGTTGCTAGTCTTATCCTATAATTAATTAAAAGCATTATCTTATATTATTTATTTTCGCATTAGCATACAGCTAAAGTTAACTAGTTTTCAAAGCACGGCGCTATAAATTTAAAAACTGTTCTACAAAAATTTACAAAATCATACTAAAAAAGTGCGTCCCTCTCTCATTGTTCTCCGTTTGTTATCATCTATGATGGATGTAAGAAGTTCATTATGCAAGCTTAGATAATCTAAGAGTCGTGATTATTCGGAGTTCAATCCGAACTTTCATTGAATAAAACTCAAAACTTAACCAAACAAAGTATGCGTATCTTTATGAATATAGAGACAACCAACATAACGTGTGTCTGATCAAAATTGAATGAAATTGTACTAAAATAGGGAGAACCCAAACTGCCAAAAAAGATATTTAGGCATTTAAATTTCAAATTTTCTTTTAACTTAAAATCGTGTCAAAGTTCACATCTAAATTTCAAATGTGAAATTTTAGAACCCTACCAAGGGGACATTGTCCCCCTTCAAACTCCCATTGTAGACTTAAATTCCTCAATGCATCAACCTCCACCTCAAGTAAGGTGTTGGCCTTTTAACGATAATAAACAAACAAAGGAACATCAATGATTTATGTGGGAAACTCCCCACGACTCTTTTCTTGTTTATATGAATTAAAAGCACACAAATTACAAAGACCTATACCTCTATTTATACTAAACAAAACTTGCTCATCAAGTCTCCTAATTAGACTCACCTATGAAACTAATACTTTGACTCATAAACTAACTCAAACTCCTACTAATTAAGCAACCTTTAAAAAAACTTAAAATAAACCAAACAATTATCTAAACTTATATTATTAACTATTAGGATTAAATACTTCATTCTCCCCTATTAGGATTTAAATAGTGTAGCTCCCCGTAACATTCTCATTATCTCTTCTAGCTTTCTCTTCCTTCCCACAAGTTTCAAACTCAAATACGTTTCTACAGCTTGAATTCATGTCTATCTTAGTAGACTTTCCTCAAATAACTCGGGCCCAATCAATTTGCATTAGCCAGCCAATCATGAAACTTCCCAGAAAACGTATTTCCATGCAACATACTCTTTACACTTAGCCCACCAAATTGTAATGTATCAACCCTCACTCTTAGGTTATTAATCTGATCATGCAACCCACTGTCAGACTTTTGAATTTTATCCATACGTTTTTTAATTGGATTTCCAAGAACCGAAGTGGACTGAGTACGTTTGCATGCTTACCCATATTTTTTCCAAATTTAATTTGAGTAATCCATATTGCTTTAGGAGACTCCATTTTACCATTATCACCAGCAAACCCGACACCACCACTTGCCACCATAACTCTATCCATGGCCATCGAAATACCAACCATCCTCATTCGATCGTAGAACTTGTAGTACCCATCGTGCCACTAACAACCGCTGTCTCACATCCTTTTCTACCATGCTTCCTTTGTTTTGGATGCTTCAAACAAAAACACAACTTTAAATTTGGTCCACACAGGTCAAAAAATTATCACACAGATTCAATTTAACCCACACAGGTTTTTTTTCTTCAATCTTTCCTATTACACATAGGTTTCTCTTTAGCCCACACAGGTTTAACAATTCCCACACAGGTATCACACGTTCTTGCCCACACAGGTCTCGACTTACTCTGACGTTCCCACACAGGATATCGTCAACACGTTCTTCTCCAACTTGATCACACAGATCTCTTGGTTCACACGAAAATGATTATGATCACACAAATCGCTTCTTCTTCTTAATCGTTCAATAGAATCTTTGTTCACACAGAACTCAAGAGCTCACACAGAACCTATTTACCCTGTCTATCCACAGTTCACTAAGAACACTATACGGCTCACATAGAACCCTTCAGCAATCACGGAGATCGTCTTCTTTCGTCTCCTCCGGCTCACACAGACCGCATCCGGTTCTGTCTTCGGTATTATTTAGTTGATCGACGAACTAATAATAATAATATTTTTCTTTAATTCTTCTTTCGCTCAATCAATTTTCAACATAAACGTAAGCTTGCTTTTGCTTATGTTTCTTGCTCCTTTTAATTGAATAAAACATTCCAGGGCCAATTAAACTAGTTTTATACCCGTCCGGTGGACGGGTATTTTATTTCATAATTTTTCCATTTAAATCCTTTTCTCATCTTCTATTTAGTTAAATCCCATTTAATAACATAAAAACTATTATACATGGAGACATTATTTGTCTCGTCAATCTACATACATCTTGTTTCCATCAATTGTTTGCCAATACATTTAACTCTTCTACCCTTTTCATATGCAAACATAACACATTAACACATGACACATGAGTTTTTATTAGCCCTTCAAAACAGGAATGGCTGTTTTAAAATATGGAATTGATACATGCTATTCAATTAAAAGGAT
>WOUH02000041.1:7267474-7284123 GCA_009936405.2 Stevia rebaudiana | reverse complement strand
GAATCGATTTTTTTCGGTTTCGAATACGATTCGGGTTTCGGTTTTTTTCGAATTTCGATTTTTTTGCCCACCCCTAAATGCACCGCCCTAACACCTCCAGCGGTTCAGGCACTATGTGATTCATTTCCTGCACTTCATACGTGCCCCGGTAGACATTCATTGATTAAAAGTGGTTGTTTGAATCTAACTTCGGTTCATTGTGCATGTGCTTTCCAAGCACATCGTGCGGTCAGCACAGTTACTCGTCATGCTTATTGAGTGTCGCGGGTGGTCAGGTGGTTAAGTGGGTTATGTTTTTGTTGTTTTCGGTTACAAGCATGTATGTATAGTGGATTTTAATTGAACTTGTTATAATGTTTGGACATTGGTATCATAAGTGAACATTTTCCCTTTGGATTTATTGCTGATAGTCTTTTTGGTTATAAATACTTTGATTCTAAATACATTTTTTAATTATTTTTTGTATCGGTACCGAATTTTTGAAAATGGGGTACCGAATCACTCAATATTCTTTACAAAATACTCATTTATAACTAATATTGATACTGAAGTGGTACCAAAAATACTTATGCCGAATTTGAGGAAAACTACTAAATGTGAATGATTATGAGGCACTTTTAGTTCTATTCTTTAAAATGTAAAAATTTCAAATAAAAAAATGACTCTTCACATTGATTCGTTCATGATACATCCGATTCTTGGAAAGATGTATAGCTCCTTAACTATCACACAGCACTAAAGTCATTCAACTTAACTCTAAGCTCGGACACAAACCCTTAAACAAATAGCTTCTTTAGTTGCTTCAGTCAATCCATGTAATGTAATGTAATATAACGTTACGCACTTAATTTATCTTAATTTTCAGTGTAAACAAAACCACCACATGCTACAAAGTAGCTTTCCAACTAATTATACTCCTCAAAAACTTGAACGCATTTCCTATAGACCTTTCTCTATCTAAATTTTAAGCAAACTCAACAATACCAATTACTAGATTATCTTTCATACCAGAATTACCAAATTACCATACCACCGTTTCTAAATATCACCACTTCACAACCTCTTAATAAATCTTTAATTCCAGGATTAGCCAAAAATAATTGCTAATCACACGGACTATATCAGGCTTAGTGCACATCATCTAGTAAACTGTACAGTAACATAAATAATGTTTTTTTCATTTTCTTTACATTATCATCTTTTTTATGAGAATCTTTACTTGCCAATTTAAAATATTTTCATAAAGTAATTACCGAGTTACCGTTATCCATACAAAATAATTCAGATACAAAATGCATGACAATGATAATTTGTGATGGATACCCTAGATCTGAAACATGTGTAAAGAGTGTAGCCAAAAAGCTTAGGGCGTGGTAGATGAAGTACGCAATGACTAATGACTTAATGAGGGAGATGGAGTGTATGAATAACCACGTGAGGGGATGGTATTAGGTGGGTTTCTTATCGTCCCACATTTTTATTTATGAAATTTATAAAAATTTTATTATATTATTTATATCAAGGGGTATTTTGATTAAATCTACTCTTAATAACTAGAAAAAATTAAAATCCTTCAATTTGAAGGATCAACTGTTGTTACGTTTGTACAAACAAGTCAAAGTGTGTACTTTCCTAAACTTGAGGACCAAAACCATAATATGGGCAAACCATGGAGACTACCCGTGTAATTAACACTTAAAAAATCATTAACTAATGATTTTTGGTTTGAGTCTTGAAGAAACTATTATGAATACAAATTGTCAAAACTGAAATTTATGAGGCCAAATTACCAAAACGAAAACTACAAGACTAAAACTGAAAATTAAAACTCGGATCCTTCCCGTATGTATAATCCTTTCTTGCAGAAGAATAAAGCTCGCACTTAACTTCTCAAATTTCCAGTCATCAAACCAAAAGCTTGGATCCGCCATTGTTAAACAGGTTACACTGTCTTCTCTCTCGATCTCTAACACTTGTGCATATGTAAAAACCCTAATTGTATTAATCACCTTCTTCCGTATTTTGCCCTAACGCTTTCTATTTTAACATGTTATTCACTCGCTCATTGTTGTTGATGAATTTCGGTGTTCCAGTGCCAAGTTTTACGAGCTTTGAGTTGAATTTGATAGATAAATATGCTTGATTGGAATTATTTCGGGTCGATCTTTCAAATTTTTGTCTCCGGGTTCTCATTTTTTAGGGTTACTTTATAGTGTTCAACCAGAAAACATGTAATTGGGAATCAGAATTGAAAGTTCGTTTTTTTTTTTTATCAAAATTTCATTTTGATTGATTCTCTATTACCAAACTAAGTTGTGCACATTTAAATTTCCTAATTGTATTTAGTAATCTTCTTCACATTTTTCCCTAATCCTTACTATTTTCTCGTGTTATTCACTCTTTCATTGTTGTTTATGAATTTCGGTGTTGTTGTGTGAAGTTTCTAGACATATGAGCTGAATCTAATAGATGAATATGCTTGATTTGAAGGTTGTTATCAGTGTTCTTCATGTTGTTCTTAATCATTCCACTAAGAATTGAATCATTCTGTATAAACAGCCAATTTTTTTACTATTGCCTATTTCCATGGAAATGAATATGTAAAATAGGTCTTGTTTTGACCTATAACTTCAAAAAGACAAGCAGCAAACACTTGAATCTCTATCTTTATGTCTGGATTTGATAATCTGGTTTATTAAGATCTGTTTTATCCTGGATTAATTCAATTTTCCTCCAACTGGATACTTATCCTAATACCAGAATCAATAAATATATATATTGTGATGTTTTTCTTTCTAGCAGTAGCAGTCTAGTAGACAGTATTGATCCAAAAACTGTCAGTTTTGTAATCAATTTTTAATCAAAGAATTTTGAAAACTGTTAATGTTCAAAAGCCATACAAGAAAACAATATGAGAGTGATAGTTAGTGCTGTGAGTTATTGCAATCTCTGTATGACTGTATATATTATTAGTTTATTGATAGTTTTTTTTGGCTCCGTATACATGTAGTGATTGCAGATATGGTTTCATCTCAAAACGAAAACAGTTTATTGGGCTCAGAAGGAGATTCTCAAAGGACTCAGTAAGTATACTATTTTTTTACAAATAATATGAATTCAAATTTGTATTGTAAAAGGAGTTGTGTTTAGTAATTAATATAATGCTTTTAATTAATAAACAGGTACCCTTACGTTACTGGTACATCTGTGATTGGGATCAAATACAAAGATGGTATTCTCATGGCTGCTGACATGGGAGGTTAGATTAGATTCCTAATTATGAATCAATTAAACTCAATGACTTTAAAAATAAGTGCTTAATATTTAAATGAAAATTCATTACATATATGACATATGTAAGTATTCTGTCAACTTGCGTAGTGTATGGTACATAATAACAAAATATAATTTCAAGTAACATACAACCAAAATAAGGTCATTGATCCTACTTAATCATCAATTTTTTTTTTAATTATATGAATTATTAATTCATCTGATCAATGCGTTCATTAGGTTCTTATGGGTCTACAATACGCTATAAGAGTGTTGAGCGATTGAAGCAAGTTGGTAAACATTCTCTTATCGGTGCAAGTGGAGAAATTAGTGATTTTCAAGAGATTCTGCGTTACCTTGATGAACTTATGTAAGCGTTTTTTTTTTTTTTTAAAGTTTTACATTGAAATGATATATTTGCAATAGTTATAATGTTGGTTAGTGTGTTTATAACTTATAAGTTGAAGTATCAAGTTTTAGTTGTGAATAATTGTTGGTTTACATAGTTTGCATGACAATATGTGGGATGATGGGAACTCACTTGGTCCTAAAGAGGTGCACAATTATCTAACCCGCGTGATGTACAATCGTCGCAACAAGTTTGACCCGTTATGGAATTCACTTGTGCTTGGTGGAGTAAAGAACGGGCAGAAGTATCTTGGTTCTGTAAGTTCTTGGACCAATTTTATATTCTTTTTTTCCTTTTTTTAATCTGTTTTCTAATGGAAGAATATAAAAAAACCACACAAAAATTTCAAGTTTTCAACCCGTTTACGAGTAATTCAGTTGGTAAAAAAGAAACGACCCAATGACCAAAGCTTACTGTTAATTTAACTAACATAGTAAATCACTTAATTAATATTTTGATTTATTTTTGCAATATTATATTAAATAGTTTTGGAACACATAATATTTGTAAAATTATTGTGCAAATATCAGACAATTATTTAGATTGACCTGACTTTTACAAAAAATGACTCGGGTGCGATTTGCATTTTGTCTTCTTTTTTGGTTTCATTCTTTCCAGATTTCATTCTTCTCGTTATTTAATTATATAAAAAATAGTTTTAAATTTGTTTATTACATATATTCATAATAAACTATTTTTAAAACAAATTTATTTAACACGTTATTCATAACTTTTTATAATATCGGCAAAAAGAATTCATATCAGCCCAATCTGACCCATAGCATACTCGTTTTCCTTATCTTACTTTTGGTTTCATTTCTTATTGTGGAACATTGAACATTGCTTAAATTTCATATTATTTGGTATATATTTGCAGGTTAGCATGATTGGTGTACACTTTGAGGATGATCATGTTGCCACCGGGTTTGGTAACCACCTGGCCCGCCCAATTCTTCGTGAAGAATGGAGGGAAGATTTGACTTTTGAGGAGGGAGTCAAACTACTAGAAAAATGCATGCGTAACCTTTTGTATCGCGATAGGTCTGCTGTCAACAAGCTTCAGGTATGAATGCATACATTGCCCGTTTTGACCCGTTTGGGTTGTGTACCAGTTTTAGAAAAACAGGCCCATCAAGGCCTATTTGGGTCGTGTTTTATCTCAAGTGGGTCATTTGAGACGAAACACGACCCATTCTGACTGAATGTATCACAATGGGTCTCTGTTTGGATCGTGGATATCTTAAACGGGTTAGATAATAAAAGATTTAGATAAAAAGAAGAACGTGTTACGGGTTGGGCATCATTTGAAGTCTAGAAAAGTTTTTATCTTTTTATTTATTAGCAACCTCTTTATTTTCCCTATGTTTTATGTTTTTTTGAAACGGTAGTAGAAGTATTTTTTACATTAAAATTGGAATTACAGATAGCAAAGATCACAGAGGAAGGGTTGACTATTTCTGAACCATATTCTTTGAAGACTTTTTGGAATTTTGCTGCTTTTAAGAACCCAACAGTTAATGCTGAAGGATCATGGTAGGAATTTGTCCTGAGTGCTTAAAACATGTTTTAATAATTTACTGTCATGTATTTTCAGATGATTTAAGATGTTACGCATTTTTAAATTTCTTCTGTTTGTGTTAGATTTTGATGTTTTTTGCGCACATATATTCGATCTTTATATTGAACGCTTTTATGTTTGCAAACTCTTTTAGTGTCTTCGTAAATTAGGATTAAATAAGTTGCTTTTTATCAGCATATTGAGAGATTAATTATTTATACTTGGTTTGGACATAAATAGTTTATTCTATAAGTTGATTGTTATAAGTATAAACCTAAGGCCTCGTTTGGTTTGTGGAATTTCTTGAAAATGGAATTTGAATTGGAATTGGAAATGGAATTTAAATTGGAATTGGAATTTATAGGATTCCATTAAAAATACAAAATGTGTTTGGTTGTATATGTTACGGAATTGGAATGTACGTTTGTGGCGAATAGTGGTGGCAATCGGTAGCGGGGTTGGCGGGGGCGGTGGCGACAGGTGGTAGGAGGCGTTGACTGTTGATGGTGGCAGTAGGCGGTGGCGTCTGGTGGCGGAAGGAGGCGGTGGCAGCTTGTGGCGGAAGGTGGCAGTGACAGGTGGTGGCGTGCTGTGACGGCAGGTGGCGGCTGCTGGCGGGTGGCGGTGACAGGTGGTGGCGGGCTATGACTCCAGGTGGCAGCGGGCGGTGGTGGTGGCGGGCGGTGGCGGTGGTAGTTGGGGGCGATTGGTGATGGTAGATAACACATTCTTATGAAATTCTCCAAAATCCTTCGGAGCCTGGAAGGAATTTGAATTCCATCAAGTGTGGGATTTGGTTGGAATTTATTTCAATTCCAATTCCTTTTCATAGCCAACCAAACACAACAAGCGATAGAATTCAAATTCCAATTCACTTCAATTTCATTCAATTCCGTTCAACCAAACGGGCCCTAAGTTGTTTATGAGTTGCTTTAAAAACGTGAGAGTTAGAAACTTTTAGTGGCCAATATGAAATAACAGAACTCATATATTAGTTAGATCTCAATTTAGATTGTTTTTCTATATTCCAAGATTCTGTATGACCCGTACAATATAACGTTAGACTGATAAATCATCTAAAGTGATTATTTTCATATATTTTGTTCTTAGGTGGATCGCCTTATAAATCTTTAACCGGAGGTTATATAAATATAGTAATTTGAGGAATTCTTTTAAATAGTTTTTAGGTTTGTTTTAGTAAATAGTCTTATCCGACTTCATGAATGTTTTCCAACTATATATAGTAATGATTTCAATCTTACATTGTACAAATACATTTTCATCATTGTTTAACATAAAGGAAACATGCAAGAGGAAATGGAGAGTTGTATCAAACTTGAACTTGGGGAGCAGAATGAGTTTGTCCTAACTCAACGTCCTTGTTTGGTTTATGCTCAAACTGACCAAAATAACCTCCTAATTGTGTCGACAATCCGACCTTATCAATTGTTTCACAATGATACGACTTGCAAACAAGGTAAAGCATTGTTTGAGCCACATACCCGATCAAAAACAAGTTCATAAGTAGAAAAAGACACACGAGTCCAATGATTATGGTAAAAAACGTGAAGTTCCACACAAACACGTAGAATAAGATCAATATACCCGCAAAGATGCAATATAACACGAAGAATACGAACCATGATAACAACTTCTTCCCTTTAATAAGTTCATTTCCTTTCATCATTGCCTTCAATCCATACGCACTTTCCAAAACAGTAACCACACTAGCTAGCTGCCAGATCATTGTTATATAAATGAAACCGATGCAATAGATTGAAAACAATACCCAAAACAAGACATTACCAAACGTGGTGTCGGATAGGGTGGTTGCCCAAATGGCAGCCACCACTCCAGCCACCATGTTGTAGATAAAGAAACCAAAGTAAGTCCACAAGAAAGTCAAAGCAAGTCTTTTCCATACTTTAGGAACAGTTTTCAGGACTTTCTTAAAAGTCACATCACCACCAGTATACACCGTGGCCATGGTGTATACGATGGCAGCGGTGGAGAGGAGGGAGAAGAGGAAGAGGAATGTCAAATAAACAAATTTAAAGATCCAATAACTAATCCATGCGGACGATTCACGTCGATAGTAGTGACGATATTCATTATTTTCATAGCGCTCGATACGCCAATCGATTATGTTGCTGATGATTATGTGAGCTAAGAAGATGAAGGAGAGTGGTAGGATGAAAGTTAGGGTGATTTGAGCCAGAATTTTCTTCAATGAGAAAATGGTTTTGATAGTTTCTTTGTAGAGACCAAAGAAGCCTACATTTTGCATCTCTCCTTGATCTATATCCATTGATTAATATGCAAAAGAGTTAGGAATAGAGTGAAGAGAATTGGAGATGAATAGAAGTATTTAGGAGTGAATTTATAAAACAAAATCGTTCCTTATAAGGACTCTTAGCTTGTAAAGAACTATAGAATTATTATAATATTCAACATGAGACAAGAAATTAGATGCCATCGTTCTTGACGAGAAAGCTACATCTAATGTTAATGTAATTTATAATTTGATATGTTTAGTATAACCAATGTTGTTATCTATAACAAATTTTTTTACTTATAATTTTGTAGACATATTTATACACTTAAAGCAAGTTATAAAGGATACATTTATCTTTTACATTACGTACCCTATCAATATCTCGCTAACCAATAAGACGAGGATGACACATGTGTTGAGCGGATAGAATCAAAGGGAGTTATAGGACAAAATTCAATTAAAAACTAAATTCAAACCTAAGAATGTGTTAAGAGGAACTTAAACTCTTACCAAGTTATCATCATGTCATATTTAAAAGTTGTAAGATTGTTTTCTTCTCGTGTGCACTAACCAGGGATGGTTAATATATATATATATATATATATAGAAAAATAAACACCTATTTAACATTTTAATTATATAAAAATACTTCATTTTTCTTAAATTCTTATATTATGTAATAATAAAATTATATATCCCTGTTTCAGGCTTTAAAAGCCGTCTTGTTATACCATGACTGGTAACAAAAGTTGATAACAATATATTCTTGAATTACTTATTGACAAAAACCATGCAAGCCAGTTTCTATTTTTATTATTATGTTAATTGTATATGCAACAAATATATTCTTCAATTTATTCTTAGTTGATATCAATGTATTTTTGTCTATTGAATTATTATTATTATTAACAACGTACGTCAAGTACTTTTCAGTTTTCACCATCTATTGCTTTCTGTCATTTATCATCGTAAGTAACGTGCAAGACGAGGTATTGTGCTTTAATCCAAAATTCACTTTGTCGTATTTTCATTTTGTTTGTATGTATCGGCACCATTCGATTCAAAATCAAATTTAAGCACAATCTATTGATTTACCTAGAATGACATCAGCATCAACCGCCTGCATTTTTATTATTTATTGTTTAGTTCGTAAATTCATTGTACACCCAATGTTAAACAAAGCACGTTAAACACCATCTTTGAGTTCAGAAATAAAAGCAAAGATTTTTTGAACATTGGTCAAAACTCTAAATAAAAAAGTAAAATCTTTTCATATGAAATGTCACATAAGTTCACAAATGTATAATAAGCATAAATTAAAATAAAACCAACCAAACAAACATGAAGACTCCGAAACAAAACAAAACAAAAAAACTTTCAAAATCATAGGCTCTCATTTCTCAAAAGTCACCGGCAGCATTCTCCTGAAAAAGTCAAATAAAGATGAATATCAAATGAGAATATGCAAATAAAAAGCAATCATATTAACGATAAAAACACTTGCCTCAAATTTTAATTCAGACATCATCATCATATCATCTAACGCCTTGTGGTCTTCCCGTTGGATCGTTTACCAGAATACAAATGTTTGGGTTTCAAATTAGGAATAACGCGATCACCTTCACCCTTTCTAGCTTCTTTGTTCCTCTTCCCAACTGAACTCTTACCCAACTTAAACGCCTTAATCTTTTGAGCTGAATCCTTAAAACCCTCACCCGGAACCAACACCTCCGATGGTGGTCTGGATCGTGACCTCGGTCTAGACAATGACCTCAACCGCATCTTCTTATTCGAACCATCATCCTCCACATCCATATCACCGTTACTTGACCTCTCTCTCTTACGACCCCTAGACTTGCTTCGAACCCGTTCAATCGCTTTAGACGGGTCAAGTCCCAAAGATGACAGCTGTCGACCCATTCTGTTAGAAGTGAACCTTTTGTCTTTATCGAACTTTCTGGGTACAATGGGTCGACTCTCTGCGGTGCTTTTCTTGATCCTATGTTCCCGAATTAGTAAACTTTTCTTTCTTCTGATTTCAGCAAGTTCGGTTTTTTCTTGTGGGGTCAGATCCTCTACATCCATGTCCACCTCATCATCTTCCTGTTCCAGCAAAAGACCTTCTTCTTTCTCCAATTCTTCAAGACGTTGTAAAATATCGGGATCAACGAAATCGTAAACATTATGTCCATCGAGAATTTCAGGCATGTTATCTTCTTTCCAATCGTCATCCGCAAGAAGATAATGTTTCTTCAAACTTGCAGAATAAACACCAGCACCACCGTTTTCTTCTTCAAGATCCTTTTCAAGTTTCTTCTTTTCTTTTTCGGCTTCTTTCGCTTTCGCTTCAAGAACAGCTTGCGGTATACAAACGGGTCTTTCTTTCTGGTCACGCGGTTTTGGAATCGCGACATGAAAACGATTCAAACACTCGTTTATCTTCTTACTCTTCATTTTAATCTCAACTCTCTGATCCAACAATCGTTCACACGCAGCGTTTTTGACAGCAATCACACCTTGTTCGGTCAAAGTGCTCATGGTCAAAAGCACTTCAGCACCGTCTCTCGGCTCGCCACCTTGACCGATCAAAGTCTTCATCGCTTCTGATTTCATTTCTTCAACCAACTTCTTGTCATCTTCAGATATCCCTTCAAGTGACTGCAAATCAGTCTTGTTGCAGACTATAATCAACGGTTTGTTCATAAACAAAGACTTGATGCTATGAAAAAGCGCAGATTGTTGAGCAATCGTGTACCCACACGAACCGGATATATCCAAAAAGAACAAAACAGCAGCTCGTAAATGTGCCAACGCAGTAATACTACACATTTCAATAATATTACGGTCTTCAAACGGTCTATCTAAAATCCCAGGGGTATCAATCACTTGATACCTCAAGTATTTATAATCCGTGTGACCAACAAATAACGACTTTGTAGTAAACGCGTATGGCTGAACATCAACATCCGCCCTCGTAATCTTGTTAATAAACGAACTTTTCCCGACATTCGGGTACCCGCAAATCAATATTGTTCTCGTGTTGGGGTCAATTGAGGGCAATCTCGCCATATGTTGTCTAATTTGGTCAAGATACGCCAAACTGGGTGCAATTCTTTTGGTGACGGTGCACATTCTACCAAGAGCTGCAACTTTCAACGCCTTGCATCTATAAAGCGAGTCACCGTATTTCAATAATTTCACATAATCTTTGGCGATTTTGCTAATAAGATTTCTTGCGGTGTTGATTTGACCGAGTGCGAGTTTGTAATGATCTTTGTTGTATAGAACATGAAGAAGATCACCATAGAAAGGATGGATGTCATCCAACCTTGGGAAATCATCGATGATGGTAGAAAGTTTTTCATGAAAGTTTGTTTGTGTGAATTTCACTTTTCGCATGTAAAACTGACGGATGCGATTGATTGCATAACCTTTATGAACAACTGTGGGTGTTTGTCTTTGGGTCCTGCTGAGTACTATATCAACAAAATCTTTCCCTGTTGGGACTTTCGTAATTTTCTTGAAATTATACTGCACCATGTCTGAAAATTTATGCCAAATTCCGCAACAAAGAAGTGATTAAATTATAAATCTGAGAATACAAAAAAAACATAGTTAACAAACACATGGTATCACCGAAAACAGAATAATGAAATAAAAAGAGCATGATAACAGTCTACTGATGATTAAGTAAAACCCATAGACAAGAAGTCACGAACACAAAACTTCTTAAAAGAAATCGATGTTAAATAGTCATGCTTAATATCGCTGACTTTATGAATTAATGTATATGCAGCTAAACAGTAATCTCATTCAAGTAACTACAGGTATAGCTTCTATCTCATAAGAAGTTACATTAAAAAGCAGAAACTAAGCAACATCAACTGATTCAACCAGTTTAAGGTTTGTACTTTGTAGTTTGTACCGTTCAACAAACAGTTTAATATATGAAAATCTTGGTTTAAAAGTTTGGTTGTTTGTAAAGGTCAAAGTTTGATAAATGCACTTATGCATATGTATAATATTCACAAACAATGCATATCATTCACAAAAAATAATGCAACCTAACGAACTTGTAAAATAAATGTAAAACGGGTATCATAGTCACCGAATTCGCTCACATAGCAGCAAATTTCAAATTGGTTCATTTCGTTCCAAATCGAATTCGATAGCCACCAATTAGCTGATGGTTCGAAGCTTCGGTTTACTACTAACTCGTGAATCCAATTCGCGTGAAAAAAGATCTAAGTGGCAAGAAATCGTGAGTTCAGAACAATAAATCACGAATCAGGAGCGAATTAAACGTGTTTCAGGATGAATTGCCAGAAACAGAGGGTTTGGGAGATGAAGAAGGTTCGTAAGTTACCTGTAAATGGTATTAGAGAGAAGATGAAGCTCCGGTCGTTGTGGAGAAGACGAAGTAGTTTATGAGCGTTCTTATAAAACCCTAATTTCTAGACCATTAAACTGATAATTCTTTTATTTGGGTTTTAGCTGGATCTTACTTGGACACTATGGGCTTTAATTTTTAGTTGGGTTTTACCTTTATGTGTTTTTTAAAAGAAAGAAAAATTCACAAGATAAATTACATGAAAATCTAAGAATTGAGGGCTAGTTGCAATTACGAACAGAGAAATCATATAATCGATTGTATTTGATATTGCAATACATTAAATCACTGAAAAAGAGATGGAGCAGCGACAAGGACTAATGAGAGTATTAGGTCGAGATGATCTCTCGAATCCAAAAGCCATATGTGTTTGCGGTAGTTATGGACTTACGGAAGAAGATAAGGTCGTGGAAGGAGAATTAGTTTATCAAATTTTGGGGTTTGAATGACAAGCTGCCACCTGGCATTATTTTGGAAACGTTTATTAGGATTAGATAATTGTTTGGACTTGTGTTTATAGGTTATGGCTACTTTAAATAAGGGCCTTATTTTAAGGAGGTTAAGAGAGAGTTCAAAAAACTTAAAAACCGGCTAAAAAAACTTCGATTGGACTCATTCTAGTGTCATTGGAACCGCCTCGTCAAATTTTAAACCATACACCCTAATCATAAACCTTAAAGTTAAAGCATAAAGCTAAACAGTGAGGATTTGGTTTAGCAGACACGTACACGTCATGGACATCCTGCTTTTCTATGTTCTATAAACTTGTATGTAACTATTCACCCTAAAAAAAACGACGAGCGGGAAGAGAAAATGAGCTGAAAACGTAAATTCTAAAACTTAAAAGCTAAACCGTAAAAGCTTTATTTTTAATGTTAAACCTAAAGCTAACCCATAAAACTAAATCTTAGAAGCTAAACTCTAAATCTAAACCGTAAAACTAAACGTCAAAAGCTATACTATAAAAGTTAATGTTGTAATGTAAATGATAGTTTTATAATCTTGTCATGTATGCGTTATTATTGTTGTATAATGTGTCATTCTTATAATGTAACAATAGTTTCTTACTCAGGTAGTGTAATGTAACATTAATGTAATAAATGGCATCGGGAAAAGTTTTAAAAAACGAGTCAACACTATTACGGAATTAAAGAGAAAAATGATACGAGCTTAACGATGTAATTTAAAAAAAAAAAATAAGTTAGTATAAAAAAAGTTATTAGGTTTTAAAAAGATGGGAGAAAAAGTTTTTAAAAATGAAAGAAAAAAGGTGGGTTTTAAAATGACATGTTTGCCTTTTTCATTTTAAAAAAATATAAAAAGAAGATGGACACGTGGCAGAATCTGATGCATGTTGATTAAAAAGTAACTATAACAGTTGGTTGTTTTTCAGTACGATTCTGATCAGATTCCGACCTTGTACTATTTGTAATCTTATTTTTACTTTATGTGAAATAAAGATTACTATTACATTCGAAAATATATTTCAAATCTTTTGAGTGTAAGCGAAATTTCAATTCGAGGAACGGTATGAAAGATACACGTAAAACGATGCAAGTTTCTATAGATCCGATATCTCAGTAACTCTTTCGAAGGTCAAACCAACGGATTGGATAGGAAATGAAAAATCGTGAACAAAAGTAAAAACCGCGCACGAAACAGAGTCCAAACGAAGCGGGAATCTCGAAAACAAGTTAACTAGTCGCGATAAGGATAAATACCACGCAGTGACACGTGGACCACGTGTCACCACGTGGCAACACAATGGTAAGTCACCACAACTTCCACGCACACATGACAATCGTTCGAGCCACATGGCAAAACAAACGTCGAGTCAGCAGAACACGTGGCGCCACCCGTGGGTGGCCACGTTTGCCGGTGTGCGCCTATGCTTAAGGAAAAGTCGGGCGGCGAGCGTATCGCGTAGCTTTTCTAGCCAAGCCCCCATAAATACTTCACTCGGGTGAAGAAGTTTTCTGCTGTTTTCTCTTATCCCTACTTCTCACAAACACTCCAAAACACTCGTTGCATTGGGTCGGATAAGACCCATACAGTGATGTGGTTTTCTCACGCGTATGTATTATTGACTCAAATTATATGATATGTGATTATCATATCTGGGGTAGAAAATAATTCATCTGCCTCGATGGTAGTCCATTTATGATAATAACATGTTGGAACGGTCTGATCCACGGTTTGCAAAATAGTATTGTGGTCTTAACAAAAACTTTATGCTTACCATCCCTAAACTGATGTCCAAACGGAAAGAACTATACAAACTCTAGAAGATATGCTGAGAGCTTGTGTAGTAGATTTCAGAGGCAGTTGGGATATATACTTACCACTGGTAGAATTTTCATATAACAATAGTTATCATACCAGTATCAAACGCGCTCCGTTTGAGGCATTGTATTGTTGAAAGTGTCGATCTCCGTTGTGTTGGGCGTAGGTGGGTGACACTCAACTCTTGAAAACTATCACGGGTCCTGAGATGATTCAAGACGCCACTGATAAGATTTTCAAAATACACAAACGAATTAAAGCTATAAATGATCGTTATAAAAGTTATGCTAATAATAGACGGAAGCCTCTTGAGTTTGATATTGGCGACAAAGTTCTTTTAAAGGTATCTCCCTGGAGAGGAGCTATACGCTTTGGAAAGAAAGGTAAATTAGCGCCAAGATACATTGGGCCATTCGAAATTATTAAAAGAATTGGTCCTGTCGTATACAAACTAAGACTACCGCAAGAACTTGCTGGCATACATGACACTTTCCATGTCTCTAATCTTAAGAAGTGTCTTGCGGATGAGTCGTTAGTTATTCCACTCGATGAAATAGAAATTGATGATAAACTCAATTTCATAGAGGAATCAGTTGAGATCGTTGACCGTCATGTCAAGCGACTAAAAAATAAACAGATCCATATAGTAAATGTCAGATGAAACTCACGTCGTGGTCCAGATTATACACTGGAACGTGAGGATCATATGAAAGAAAAGTATCCCCACCTATTCCCTGGAGAGAAACAGACAATTCTAAATTTCGGGACGAAATTTCTATAACATGGGAGACTATAACAACTGGTTGTTTTCCAGTACAATTCTGATCAGATTCTGACCTTGTCCTATTTGTAATCTTGTCATTACCATAATGTAATTCAGTAATTATGTGAAATAAAGATTACTGTTACATTAAAAATCAAATTTCAGTTCATTTGAATGTAATCGAAATTACAATTCGAGCAATGGTACGAAAGGTACACGTAAAACGATGCAAGCTTCCACAGGTCCTAAATTTTAGTAATTCCTTTGGAGGTGAAATCAATGGGGTTAGATAGGAATGGAAAATCGTGAACGTAGGTGAAAACCGCACGCAAAACGGAGTCCGAACGAAGCGGGAAACGCGAAAACAAATTAACCAGTCACACCCGGAATCAGCTGATGAGTCAGCTGGGACATGTGGCAGCAGCCACGACACGTGGCATTCGAGCGAGCCATGTGGCAATGCCGTGGCTGAGTTAGCATGCCACGTGGTAGCTCACAGGGTTAGTTAGCAAACACGTGGCGGCACCCGAGGGTGGCCACGTCTGTCATCACTGCGCGCGTCGCGCAAGGGATCTCTCTAGGGCCGTGCGCACCGCTCTAGGTTGGCTGCCCTGGTCTATATAAAGCTTCATTCGGCCAGAGAAGTTTCTCATCGTTTCCTCTGATCCCGACTTTTCCTAAACACTCCAAAACACCCCTAGCATCCTAGTGAAGATTCTTGTCCGTTCGGAATGCTCAGCATATGCGCGAAGATACGTTTTCACGCTGCAGCAGTCGTTTCGTCCGAAGGATCGTTTGTTTCACTTATTCTCTTATTTCTAGCCGTTAGAGGTGAGTTTCACGACCCCTTTTATGGTTTACTTGTTTTACTATATACAGGGGAGATTACATATTATTACAAATAATGATTTCATGAGAAACGACACAATGACTATCTGTTACTATGTAAGTGTTTGAATTATCATACGGAAGTCTCCCATAAATTGGAGCGTTAACACAAACGTGGCTTGGTAATAATGGGTAGTACTACTGGGTCTGATAAACCTAATGCGGTAGTACCTCTTGCGGTAGAACTCGAGGTTTACGCGTATGCATTATTGACTTAAATTATATAATTGGTTATTATCATATGAAGGGCATAAATCAATTTATCTGTCCCAGTGCCAGTACATTTATGGTAATAACATGTTTAGACTGTCTGATCTACAGTTGTCAAAATAGTATTGTGGTCTTAATAAAGGTTTTATGGAAATGCTAAAACCTGTGAACTCATCAGCGTAAAGCTGACTGTTTTCAAATCATGTATATGTAATCTCAGGTATATGAGCAAGCCAAGGAAAGACTAGCGGGGTTGTTATACTGCATGCTAGATTATTATATTATAAAATATTTGCTTCCGCTGTAGTACATTATTATTATATGAAGAGAGAAAAGATGTTTCGTGTAATCTGGATTGTTTGTAAATCTGTGGCTCGGTCATGTTTAGTTACTAATTAGTGATGATCTATTCTTAGGTCGGAGGTCGGAGACCGGGGGCCGGGAAGTGGGGTGTCATAGTAAGGTAAAAAACGAATTGTTTTTAGAGAAGATTGGGTTTTTTTTTTAAGAAGATGTGATAACACAAATGCCATGGCTAGGGGGCTGGGTGGGGGGGGGGGGGTGTTGGGCGTGATTGCCCCCAAAAACGCCCCAACAGAG
>WOUH02000041.1:7234330-7259059 GCA_009936405.2 Stevia rebaudiana | reverse complement strand
CTGAGTTACATTAGGGTGATGACCAGATTACAAATAATACAAGGCCGGAATTGGATCATAACCGGACTGGAAAACCGTCAGTTGTTATATTTATGAACTATTCGAACCTTATTATGATGCTCTCGTATTATGATAATGTTTAAATTTGTAAACTTAATTTGTGTTTTATGATGCTCTCGTATTATGATAAAGTTTAAATTTGTAAACTTAATTTGTGTTTTGTGAATGTTAAATGGTTGAACTTATTGTTTCTTATAGGTTGTTGAGTTTGATTTTGATACATTGGTTTGAATTTGTTTGTAATTTTAATTTTAAACAGAGCCAAATCGAACTTAGTCGTGTCGTGCCGTTTGGTTTGTGAACAAGTCGAGCCGAACGGTTCATAAACAAGCCAAGCACAAGCATTCACATTTTACTCGATTATGCAAATCCGAACCAATCCATGCCACTTGGTTCGTAAACAAGCCGAGCACAAGCAAACCCTCACAAGTTAGAATTATTTCACCATTCTAACTAAAGGTGTGCTTGGTTCGGTTTTTGCCCGAAACCGCAACCGAAAAACTTGGTTTAACGTTTTTCACAACCGATAGGGTTTCGTTTTTTTTTTTTTTTTTTTTTTTTTGTGAATTTGGCTTGTTTTTTTATAAATATTTTAAGAAAACAAAAGATTAAAAATACAAACAATAAGATTACTAATAGACAATGCATGCAATTGTTTTTCAACAATTTGATATACTTTATGGTAGGAGGTGATGTGTAAGCACACTAATATTTACAAAATGTATAAGAATTATTTATATAAAATTTATTATTTATTGAGAAATTAGTTTATCACTTGAAACAATAAAACATATACATTTATAATATATAACAATATCTTCCTATACTAATAAACAAAAATCTCAAATGACACTTGTCTCAATTCTAAGGCCTGTAACCTCACATTGACACTTGTCAACACCATATTAACTCTTTAATTTTGTTAAAATTATATTTACGGAAAGTTAATTAATGGTTTTTAGTACAAGAAATAAATTAGGTGTGTTACCATATATACAACTCTTTTTCACAAGGTTACTCAAATTAAAATTTAAATTTTCAACTAAAAATATATTGATTCCTTATTTTATAATTTTCATAGTTAATTATTAATATTGTTTAATAATTATTTCAGTTTTAAATTCATATATAAATTCTCATATTTTTATAGCTTATTTTGTAAAAGTTTATCAAAAATAGTTTAATATCGGTTACATATTTAAATTACAATATTTTAACTTTTTAAATCACATATAAAATCTAAATTATTTCAAAATATTTATTCATTAACCTTTTAAACCTATTATATTTCCAATTCTATACATGGTGCAAAATATTATTTTCTACGTGCTTTTCAACTTTATTATGTAAAATAGTATACATTTTAAGGTTCGCTACCATGATTGCTTCTTTGTTTTGAAAATAACATTATTTTACTATGAGCATCTACTTTTAGTTAACATTGTAACTTTTATTTACTCCGTGCACCACACGGGTAATTAACCTATATATTATAAATAAATAACCTTAAGGACACTTGACACCATATTAGCCTATAACATTTTTGTTCTCCTGTCTCTCTCTTAATTAATGATTGACATATATTTTTTTAAATTATGGATTGTGGATATATATAATTGATATATTTACCAAAAATATGAAATTAATATGAATTAATTAATATGATTCTATATAAATTATTTTTATTTAAATTTTTTTATCTAATTATGTAAATATCATAAAGTTTAAAGTATTTTCATTAAAATGCTAAAAAGGGAAGGAATAATGACAGAAATTTTTTTATTACCAATTTAACAAAGATATATATAATGTAATTGGATATTTGCATATCTTTTTAAAAACCTAACTTTTTTTTACAACGCATGCAACATTATATTTTTTAAGCCCGTGTAATACACGGGATTCTAACCTAGTATAACATACATAAAATCAAAGCAACAACCATATAAGAATACTAACATATAAAATATTATATGATTAGACTTTGAAAGTTTGAAAAGTGTTTTACAATACAATCAAACTTACTTGCTTAAGACTCAAGTCAAGTTTCTTGAAACTTGGAAGTCATGTACTATCCTCTATGCTACAAATAATCATCTTTCAAGCTTCTTTTTGCATATCAAACACATCACAAAACCCACAAAATCAAACAAACTCTTCAAAAAAAACCAATAAATTTTAACAATGACTACCATATATGTCGTTTTTGTCTGGTTAGGTTGCTTTTTCTTCCTCGTGCCTGTTTTATTCGCTTTGTGGTTTGTCGTCAAGAAGTTCAAATGCAGCAAGACAACTCAGAAAGAAGAAATGGTTCATGTTGATGAACATTTAAAAGTGAGTGAGAATATTGTGGAGGCTCCAAATGGCATGAAAGATATTTCAATTACGGTTGATGATGATTTGCATGTTGATGAAGAAGAAGAGTGCAAGAAGAATGAGAAGATTGGAAAGCATTTGCATCGTGATGACATTCATGAACAAGCTACAACTTCTAAAGTTTGAATTGTGTATTTGATGAGGCAAATAAAGTTGTGCTGACTAATTTATGTTGTAAACTGACAGCATATTATTTTATTGACTACATTATACTTTCATCAATGACTTAATGTGCTTATTCATAAGTTGTGGAATCAAACATATTTTAAAACTTGTAGATTAGATCCAAATAGATTTTCAATACACAATTTGGAACAATGAAAACAGACCTATATGAACAGACATAGGGGTCAAGCTTATTTAATGAGCAAGCTTAAACTTGAGCTTCACATACGAGGCTTGACTAGGCCTCTAAAGCTAAACAAGCCTATTATATGCTAACAAAAAATAGGTACTTTTTAGTCCACCTTTAACAAGTTCCGTCCCCAAGGTTTGAATTCATAACAGTTTTTGTCCCTCCATTATGTTTAAACTTCCGTTAACACCCCCACGTGCCCCTCACAATTTGGTCAACTTTGTGTGTTTCACTGATCAGAACACCTTCAAAACACTGAACTGGATCTAAAATCTAGGTCAAATCAGCTCCAAGCTACTCTAAGAATCACGCCCATGAGTTTCGAGCGTGTTCAGATGAGTAAAACACGCAAAATGAACCAAAATGGCCCTCACATGGGGGGGCACGTGTGGGTGGGGGAGGGGAGGTATTAATAGAAGTATAAACACAATTTTGAAGGAGATACACAAATTGTTATAGGTTGAAAACTCATTGACGAAAACTGTAAAGGATGAACTAAAACTGTATGCCCATAAAAACCACAGGGACGAAACATGCGGTTTACTCTACTTTTTATTTTGTATAATAAATATATTAATACGCCAATGAAAGCGACTTATATGTTCTCTAAGATAGAGGAAATGTTTGTCATCATCCTACACTCCACAGATAGTACCTATAACCGTGATTGGGATTTTACTAGACATGTTTTATTTGTTTGTTTGTATAATAGATATTTAATTACATAATAAATATTATATATATATATATGTATAAACCCAGGATAAAAACATCAAATGGTATTATATGCATGTGTGTATAGGTAAAATGTATAACTATAAATATATATAAATAAATACACATATTTAATTAATAATAAACGAGGTGAATTCATGAAAAATTATTAAGTTGAGCTCAAGCTCTCTAAAATCAAACAAGGTTAGCTTGAGCTTATACAAGATCTAGGTTATTTAAACCCCTAAATAGGACAAAAAAAAATAAAAGATGGACACAATACATTTGCTTCTTTGCATAGAAAAGAGAACTTGTATTACATTGTTACTTTTATTCATGAAAATTGACCCAAAAAACAACTCATCTATGTAAACTACAATAAAAAAAACAATTATTGAACACAACCCTTGTACAACAACAAATTAAATGAATTATATTCATATAGCAACCTGGATCTGGATCCCGACCCGGACCCTTTTTCTCCATCATCCGAAGCCTGCAAAGACAAATTACCTAAATTCAAACTATTATTAATAAAATGACAGAAGTAAAAAAAAAAAAATCAGATTCAATATTGATGCAAATTAATATATAACAATTTGAAACTTACAAAAAATTTTCTAACAAGCACTCATATTCCAAAAAAAAAATACAAAATTGCAAAAGATAATAAGTAATTTGGATCTGAAATTAACAAGGTTTGACCTTGCAAAGAGTCAACTTACCAGTTCATAAATATGAAAACAGGATTTGATTCCATTCATCAGGGACTCCAGGTAAGCACCAATGACTACAATCAGGAACCGTTGGATTATCGCTCCATGTTCCAACGTGTGCATCACTACGGTATGAACCCATGGGGGTCACATACATTGTTGTTACAGGAACCGACATGTTATTAACCACCTTTTTTATAATATCTGAAAATTGACTTCTGTATTCTCTCTTACTTCTGACCAATGGCTTTTTTGTAACTTTGCAAGTGTGACCGTTTTGCCCACTGTACACATAAGTAAGTGTAATTGGTAACATTTACTACTTCATCTCAAGAAATGAGCAATGGTTTGACTTTTGAGGTCAAAGTCAAACTTATCAATTAAACTTCCATGTTGATAAGAGTTAACGAGAGTTTTAAAACACTGGTTTCGATAAGTATCTTAGAGTTTATAATAGTAGGTAGGAAAAGAAAGATTTTGGTTGATAATTTGTAATGGAATTTATACAAGTTTTGCATTTGAAAAGTAACAGGTTTGACCTTAAAAGTCAAAATGTAGCACTTCTGTTAAAAACTGAGGCAGTTACGTAACGAGTTAATTACAAAATGTATATGTCTTTATGAAAGTATTTTCCATTTCCGTTATTGTACTTGTTTGTTTTCCAAATTTGGTCACTAAAATTATGTTTTATGTTCCATTGTGGCAATTAAAAGTACATTTTTGGGTTATTTTTGTTTCATTTTGGTAATTAAACTACGATTACCCAAATTACACATTTAATTACCAAGATGGAACAGAAAACATACTATCATTGACCATATCAAAACAAAACTAATTAAAATGAATAAAATGGACAGCTTTCTGAGTAAATTACAATTTATGCAATTAACCCAACAGAAAATACTTTGTGCTTTCCGGGTCAAACAAATAAAGTCAACTATGTTATTCAAACGAATTCTAAAACCTCCAAAATAAAATTTTAAAAGAAAGTTTTTAAAAGATATATTGCGTAACAAAAGCATATGAATTTCGCATTTTAAGGTAATCCGTATTGACTTTTAAAAGTCAATGCATAAGTTTTTCAAAAGACAATACATGTTTTCATAGTGTTTAAAATTTAAACTCTTTAATGTTCTTGAAACATGATAATTTACCTCCAATGACTTCCCTCAAAAGTCCTGAAAAAAACATGGGTCCGACCCGTATCAACCATATTTTCAACCCATGAAGCCCACGTGTTTAAAGCGGTTGTATAAGCAGCCATGGTTGACATTCCAAGTTTTAGCCTTCCATTGACTTTAAAATAACAACCACTGTGCAAAATAATATTCAGATATATTGCATAATATATATACATTTTACTGTAACACATTTTTGGTGACTTTCAACCTGTTTGACTTATTAATGTTGGTTAAATTTTGTTAATTAACATACTCTTTAAAATAAAACATGATCTGTGTGGAACCATTCTAAGGTAAAATATGTTAGAAATGCCACCTTTAATGTTAATGGAAAGATAAATTTTAAAACTTGGTTCGTTCGAATGTTAATTACGTAATTCATATTTCACAAGTGAAATTTTACATTTTTAAAGCATTTTAAAAAAATAAAATTTGGAAAATGGGTCAAACAGGTGAAAGTCATTGAAAGTAAATAAATTTATAAAAAAATTAGATTATTATTGATATAGGTTAATTCTAGTATACATCCTTACTAAAACACTACAAAGCTTAAGTGATCATTTCATCATTTTAATATTAAAAAAATAATAGTATAAATCAAAGATAAGCGAGTAAAACTCATCTATAAAAATAAAAAAGAAATCACTCTAAAAAAAAACTTACATTTCAAAAAGCTTTGCGCGATTCCACCAATGGCCCGTATTAAAAACCAGAATATCAGAATCAATCCATTTTGAACTAATATGATCCAACACATCAAGTTTAATCGTTGATCTAACCCTCTTTGGTGCACGTTTTGGAACCGAACCAATTTGTACCAAGAAAACAGACCGATAAAACTCAACTGTAAAATTATAAGAACTAAACCTAACACCCAAATACCTAATCTTTTTACTTATCTTATTTCCATTAACCTCATAAACACTCGTTTTATCATTCACACCATTCATAAGCAAACATATCATAGATTCCCATTGAGTTCTACTCAAAGAATCACCAACAAACACAACCCGTTTCCCACGAAGTTTTTCCAAAATCTCACCAACATTAAACCTAGAAACATCACAATTCTTTGGTTTCCATCGCCATTTAAGATACCCGTTATCGCGTCTCCCATTAGCTAAACAATTAAAACTTTTTTCAGCAAATGGACATTGAGATGCATTGTATAAAGGGTAAGTTTCATCAAGAACCCAAGTTCCATCATAAAGATCACACACTCCTTTTGAATCATTTGAATCGACTGCGATTTCTTCAATAATTACAGGTGTAACAGCTTCATACAAGTATATATACCCCCAAATTATAGCTAGAACAATAAACAAACAGGAGATGATTAGATTGAATCTGTTGAGTGACCTAAATTGAAATCTTTTACAATGTACCCAATTTGGAATTGAAGCCCTAATACACAAACACGAACTCGAATTTATTCGATTAACGGTTTGATTTCCCCCAAGTTTCATACTTTGTCAGCAAGGAATCAATATCATACAGCAAATGTTAACCAAATTCAAGCAATTAAGCATCGGTAGATCACTAAATTAGTTGAAAGAAACCGTTTAACCTGACTGTTTGAGTTAAACAAGCTGTAATTCTGCAGAAAGATGAATATTAATCGAAATGTTGTGTGACTGTGTTAAGAATATTAATGTTTTATCAGCTGCGGTTGTGGTGGAATCATTGAGTATCAATGAAGTTTAGAACGAACGAGTTGGAGAAGATATGGGTAGTTTTGTCTTTTCAAACGGTGATCGCCAGTAAGATCAAGGTTGTTGGTTGAATGTGATGTGTAAACTATAAATTTGGTGAAATTGATAAATATTTTTTGTCGGTGAGTTGATGAATATGTGATAAGCTGCAATTTCGATTCAAACCCGAATCAGTTTGAGCTGTAAAATATATGTTTTATAGAAATAATAAGAGTTCGAAAAGGATTTAAATAAAAAGTTACTTGAAAATCACAGCTTCAAAATCACTTGTTTATATTCAGCCCACATTCAATGTTTAGAAGATTTAATTCTTTCTAATTTCAAGCTTTACATTCCATACTGAATCTACCGTAAATGATGTAAAAATTCGAAAGTGAACAAATATACAAGCTAGTTCAAACTTTAAGTAAATATCACTGAGTTCACATCGTGTTGAATGCTCAGTCTGCGTCCTCGGTTTTTCTGATTTTAACAAATTGAGTCTGTAGAACTAACTTATGTTAGATCTCTATTAAATAAGAATGGTAAGTTTGTCATTTACTGATTCTTGAGAGTAACTTGGCCAATTAATTAAAAAGCTTTTAAACAAAAAAGAGCTGAAACAGAAAATAAAAATGGACGCCCCATTGATTTAGAGCCAAGCCAAAAACAAGTTGGGGCAACCACGTAAGGTAAAAAATGATAACAAAAAAATTATAATTTCATTAGTGATTAAATTGAATGAGATCTTACCTTCTCGTTACATTGACTATGTCATGCCACATGAGGTAAGCATCATTCTCATAATAACTGCTCCAGCAGCAACACCCTGCTGTAACAGCCGTCAAAATATGATAATGGGATTTCGTCCCGTTGGGCTAAACAAGATAGGCCTCAATAAGGGTTTAGTCCCATTTAAGGTCACCTTATAATATTTTAAGCCCAAATGAATTGATAGGCTTGATCAGAAAACCGTTACGCAATTTATCTGTGCATGAAAATTAAAACAAACACTTAACTGATTAACTGTCTGATATCGGTTATTGGAAAAAAAAAATTATGACATTAAATTAATATAATATTAATATTAGTATTAGCATAAGATCTCGAAGTATATCCAGATTGCGAAACTACATTAATACGTTAAACGCGAGTACACCAAACTTAATAATTATACAATACTGAAGCTCGAATCAAGACCAAAAGTATTAATATGTATATTAATAGCATTAGGGCACACGGTATCGATCGGGAAGAAGGATTGGGAGGGTCGGCCCCGATCGGGAACACCGGCCCCCCGATTTCGGGGTTGCTTTTTTCGGGGATTAGCTCCCGAGACTCACCGATTTCAACATCATCTCCGATTTCGAAGTTTCCGACGGCTGTTGGGGGAGATAGAGAGGTGGTGGTGGAGGTCGCAGGTGGTGGAGGAGGTCGCAGGGGGATGAGGTCGCAGGTGGTTTGCAGCGACGGCGGTGGTGGTGACCCTCGACGACCAGCGTGATGAGAAGCGTAGCCACTGCCATGGCTCCGGCAGTGGCAGAACGGCGGTGGTGGTTTGCCGGCGTCTCTTCGCCTGCACGATCCGGTAGTGGCAGAACGGCGGTGGTGGTTTGCTGGCGTCTTAATCCGGTAAGTATGCTTTAATAGCTTGTACAGTACAACTCTATGATGGTTTGGTAGTGGTGGTAGTGGTGGTTGGATGATGAGAAATTTTAATTGGGGAAAAGTGGGGAAAAAATGAGACGGTTGCCAGTGAAATGGGGAAAAGTGGGGAAAATTGGGGAAAAGTGAGAAAAACTGACGTGGCGCTGACGTGGCATCGGGGAAGAGTGGGGAATTCCGGGACGACACCGTGTCCTCTTAGAAAGATAATAATGCTATTTGGTTCGTGAAAATGATTAAATCGGTTAATTAGGTTAAACACATAACAATAAATCGTTTATAACAATAAATCGTTTCACGTTATTATTCAACTGATCAGTTTGAATATGAAGAAATAAATATTCCGGGAATGTTTTTGTCGTTATCAAAATATTTCAGTCACGAAGTAATAATCGAGAATAATAAATGTGACTCAAATGTGTTTGTATAGAGAGGTTTAGTAAGGAACCTCAAAAAACTGGAACACTTGAGGAACAATCTCAAATGAACTCCAAATCGTGTGCGAGTTCACAAACAATTGTTCTTGATCCGAGTAATGGTACTGCAGAATCTTGATCACCACTAAATTTAAGCCAAATTTAAACAAATAATTAACAATTTAATTAGTGTTTATATATTCACTAATCAAGCAAGATAATTAACCTGAAAATCAAAATTGGTATTTGGTTTTTGATGATTCTTTTAAGCAAGGGGAGAATGTTTATGTTTCCATCATTTTCATTGCAATTCAAGATTCTGTTAAAAAAACGCATGCAAATTTCATCATTAATACATGTATTTAGTTCCTTTGTTAAAACTTGTCACTAAATTAATAAGGTGAAAATAACTTATAGACGCAATTAACCCAACATAAAGCGAAGATGTTAAATAACTAAGTAACTAACTAACCCGCTGCACAAGGACCATGAGTATTGCAAATTGGTTCGATTAGTATGTAGCGAGAGTTGAACTTCGGGAAGATTAAAATAAAACCGTCTTTCAAGGCTCATGCACACATCAACTCCATAACTCATCTTGGTAACCTTTTAAAAAATAAAATAATTATAATAAATATAAAATTATCAAATACAAGTTTATATTCCATAAATTACTACTCACAATAAAAAAAAAAAAAAAAAAAAAAACAAGGTCATATTAAAATAAGTTAACAATTTTTAGATTTAGATTGACTGGTGGACATCTATATATAAAGAACTAGTTTAAATGAGCCGGCACTACTCAGCTCGTTTGAATTAATATAACCTTAAAATTTTTTATATAGCATGAGATTAAATATTTAATAAGGACAAGTTCTGCTATCCTTTTATATATTCTGGCCAAATCCAAACAGATTTAAACCAGAAATATAATGAATGATCAAATATCTTGAAAAATAATGAATACTTATATTAATTCTCTACTCGGTTGTTTATTAAAATTAAATGGTTGATTTCTAAAAGTGTGATGTTACTTGTTATAATTAGCTATATTAATAATAAATAGTTTTATCAAAAGTGTATTCGAAGAAAATCTAGTAAGCAAAATTACCCGGAACATTATCTTACACCCACCAATCATATAACGGAGATAAAATCCATTCAGATATTCCTAACGTTATCTTCGTCTGAAAAAGAACACAACTCAAAAACAACATTCTATACTTTCTTTCAACCTAGAATCAACAACACTCAACTGAAACTCACGTTTAGAAACCAGGAAGATTGAGATCGAAACGATGGCATACGCAGGTATCCAGATGTTCATGGAGAAGTTGAAGCAGCTGATTAACTGCATAGACCATCCTGCATCGATCAACAACGAGACAGTTAGACGCGAAACGCCTCAATTTCAACTTCTCTTCAACGATCTTGAATCTATGATCCAAACCCTTTTCATCGACGAACATCAAGATCTACATGATCTCGAAAAGGTTAATGATCTGAAGGAAAAATTCGTATACGCAGCAGAAGAGGCACAGTATATCGTCGATATGTTTTTATCAGGTGTTGACTTTAAGAAAAATGATAAACTTAGGAGATTATTCATGTCAGACGTCGTTGATCGGGTTCTTTCCTGTGTTCACATCAGGAATGATGGACCCTTTTCTATATCTAGGGACTTTAAAAGATCCCTAAATCTTGTTAATGTTAGGAGATCATTTGAGTCTGTCATGAATGAGTTCATGAGTATGAGAAACGATAAGAAGGAGATGAATTCATCTCGAAGAATTGAAAAAACAATTAATCAATCTGTTGCTGCTGGATCAAAGAAACTACTGGATGAAATTGTTGTGGGGTTTGATGATGATTTTAAGGTGATAAGAGACAAACTTGTGGAGGATCAAAAGAAGCTCGATGTTGTCTCAATTGTTGGTATGGGAGGAATAGGCAAGACTACTCTAGCAACAAAAGTATTCAATGATGGTTACGTTAAACATCATTTCTATGTGCGTGTATGGGTCACTGTTTCTCAAACATATGATAAACGCCATGTGTTGACGCAAATTCTGGAATCCATTTGTCGTCAGTTAGACCTTGGGGATGCTAGTGACTCTCGGCTTCGTGAATTGGTGCACAAAAAACTGATGGGTAGGAGATATTTGATTGTGATTGATGATATCTGGGATGTAAAAACATGGGATAACTTAAAATTATTCTTCCCTCGTGACAACAATGCAAGTCGAATTCTACTCACCAGTCGCGTCACTGATGTTGCTAAGCATGCAACGCCAGATGGACTTGGACTGATTCATCATATAGGATGTTTGAACAACGAAAGAAGTTGGAATTTGTTGTGTCAAAAGGTATTCAATGGTAATGAATGCCCTAAATGGTCGATTAAACCTGGAATGCAGATAGTACAAAATTGTAAAGGGTTACCACTTGCGGTTGCTGTTATTGCGGGAGTTTTAGCAAAGGAGTCACTGAGTGAAGAGTTTTGGGTGGATATTGCTCACAAGACGGGGTCGTACATTGTTGATGACCAGAATGGATGTTTGGAAATATTAGGTTTAAGTTACAATCATCTTCCTATGCACTTGAGAGAGTGTTTTCTTTACCTTGGTGGCTTCCCTGAAGACTACATGTATCTAGTAAAAAAGCTGATATGGTTATGGATGGCTGAGGGATTTATTCAACAAGATGGAGATAAAAGCTTGGAGGAAACTGCAGAGGGTTACTTGATGGATCTAATTGACCGAAATCTCTTGATTGTTGCACGCGTGAGTAATTCTAATGGAGATGTCAAAGCTTTTAAAGTGCATGATATTGTAAGGGAGCTATGCTTGAGAAAAGCCAAGGAAGAACATTTAATCATTCAAAACGAACAGCTAACATCATCCGCTCAATCCTCTGGTCATGTTATTACTCAAACGTATAAGCCGGTTCGTATGTTCATAAATAAAGATTCAGACTTGTCTAATCTGTCCTCCCAAAACCTTCGATCGGTTTTGTGGTTTAATGCTTTTGGACGCGTTACTGATGTAGAGTATCTCTGTTCCTTTGTGCTTTTGAGGGTGTTAGATCTACGAAATTGGAAAATGTATGATTTTCCCAAAGGCATGGAGTTGCTAGTTCACTTGAGGTACCTTGCGATTTATAATGCATCAACAGGTTTCCCATCTTCGGTATGCAATTTATGGAGTCTTCAAACTCTCATTTGTATTACAGAGAATGGAGACGATATGACTTTACCTAGTAACATATCAGATTTGACAAATCTAAAACATTTGTTGATTTCTTTTAGTGCTCGTATGATGGGAGTATGGTTACGGGAGAGGTATTTGGAATTTCCTTTTATAAAAAAACCAATGAATTTGCAAACTTTGTCAACTGTGAGGTTGGGTGACGGGGTACGTGATTTTCAAAAGTATTTTCCTTGCATTAAGACACTTAAATGTCGTGTTGACTTGAATGATGAAATAGACTTCAAATCTCTCATCTACCTTGAGAAGCTCAAATTAACTGTAGGTGATTTTTTCAATCATCAGCCAACAAGTTGTGGGAACAATCATATTACCTTCCCAACAACATTGAAAACACTTCACCTAGTTGGGTGTAAGCTACCCTGGAGCGATATGTCAACCATTCAGTCGTTACCTAATCTCCAGGTTCTTAAACTAGGACACGAGGCCTTTGTTGGAAGTAGTTGGAACACAGCAGAACAAGAGTTTCGGCAGCTAAAATTCTTGAGACTTGACTGGTTAGATATTGAAGTATGGGAAGCTTATAGTGCAAGCTTCCCATGTCTCAAACAATTAGAAATTATGAGTTGTTACAATCTTGAAGAGGTCCCTCTTGAGATCGGGGACGCACCAACACTTGAGCTTATTGAAATCAGTTTTTGTAGACACTCTGTTGGTGAATCTGTTAGAAGAATTCAAGAAGACCAACATGATTTCGGAAATTACGACCTGGAGATTGACATCATTAATGAGCTTAGTGATGATGATGATCTCATTTTATAGTAAGAATCAAATTCAATGAATGTGGCTGAATAAAGCGTGGAGGGAAGAGAAATTATAAGCATATTGGTTAAATTTGGTTGTGGGAGAGATTATGCTGCTTTTTTTTACTTCGATTTAACTGAACCGAAGTAACTATAATTTCTTGTTCCAATTGTAATTTGTACATCAAGTTAAATCCATTCTCATTATCCTTAAAAGACAACTATAAAATGGCTTTAGTTGCTCATGTTTGAAATGTGAGCTAGAAAGTGTCTGTGTATCGTTCTTTTCAATCTGTAAACTAACTATATGCAAATGCCATTCTGTTAATGACTAAATCTATCAAGAAAACAAATTTACTAGTACCTTATTATACGTAAGCTTTCAAATCAATCCAATCTTTATTGGGAAGTTGAATGAACAAAGTATAGTTTTCAAAAGGCTATATAAGTGAAATTGACTAAAAGAAAACTGAAAGTAATCTCATCAGGTATTCAGGTTCTAAGAATCTGGTCCAAACTGTAGACCAGTAAAATGACCGGTTTAATTTCCGGTGCAGATTTGGAAACATTAACTATAAGAACTTTGTCGTTGTATCAGGTTTCAGAACCCATATAACCTCTTTATAATATAGGAAATAAACTAAGTTTCAAAACAAATTCAAAACTATACAAATTTAAAAATCTGCATAGATTCTAACTAAATGCAAAGAGTCAAAGGGAGTGGTTACTCGCCACTCCCTTTGCTTTTTGTTAAGGGGTCTGCCTTTCCCCGCTTTCTCTCGATTAACCTTAACATCCGCTAAACCCCAAGTACAACATTTTGTTTCCAAATCGAATGATTCGAGCCTCAAAACACCGTCTTGCTCACATGATGACGTGGCATCATCGGCTCTTGTTGTGTATTTTACATACATGGGACGATCTTTGAATCTTCCAAGATCTTGGGGGATTCTAACTACCCTTTCAAGTCCAGGTGAAGATACCTATCAAAAGAATGAACAAATGTAAAAAAAAGATTATAAATTTTAAAAAGAATTTCAAGAAAGGGAGAAAAACAAAAATGGGATTTTTCTCAAAGCACCTTATTGTTATATATTAAACACGAAAGGCAAATAAACAATACTAAACTATATTATTCCGATATTAAAATATAGAAATATAGCCGTTTTGACTCGTTACCTCAAGTGATATATCTACAGGAATAGATCCAGCAGCTTCCGCCTGTTCTAACCTCTCTCTATACGCTTTTGAGAAACCTTCAATATCCTCCATTGTGGGTGAACCTGACCTGTATCATCCAAACATTTTTTATTTATTTAATATACGAAAATAACTCAACTTTAACCTTTTATGGGGCAAGGGTATATTGGTATAAGTAACATAATATGTGACCTCAGTTATTATTGTTTGAATAAAAAAATATTATAGTGATCATTTGATTATTAAGGGTTAAATAATTATCAGTTTGAAAATAAGATTCAAAGTTATAAATTGTAAGAGATATTATAAAAAATTTATAGCGATACACAAAAACTTAGTCCTTTTATGTATTTTAGAAAATCGTAAATTGTCTAACTTGAAACAACAAAAATCACATACAAAAACCATTAGTTGATTATTCCAAAATCAATTAATTACTTTAAGAACACACGACCAGATGAGACATGAACACTTACTTGTTTGTAAGCCTCTCAATACGCACTCGAATTGCAGAATTTTGTAATGTTTTAAAAGCATATATTCCCAATTCTCCATCAAAAGATAAAGAAACTTCTTCAGCAATTGTTAAAACTTCTTTGTCCCACTTGGTTCCTGCTAGAGAAATTCCACCTCCTCCGCCTCCGTCACCAAACTTAAAATAATAAAAATAAAAAAAATAAAAAATAAAGAAGCCTACAGTTATCACATTAGTTGTTCATTTACTATATTTTAGCCCACAAATTATTGGGAAACTTACTCTAGGTTCCACGTCTTCGTCCAAATAATCATCCTCAAAGTCATCATCCTCATCAAATTCCTCTGTATAAACAACCAATTTGTAATAAGATCAGTAATACATATATAAATAAAACAAAGCTTCATGTTCATGGATTATAGGATGTGTAACCTCTTCATAATGACAAATAAATATCCATCATGCTACCTGATAAAAGTAGCTCATTTTAATGAAAATACAGCTTTATATAAAAAGAATTCATGTCTAATGTGGAAATTAATATGAAACTTATATATTAACACCCAAAACTGCTACTATATTTCATCAGTGTTACATTCACATTGTGTACCAAAAAGCTTCTCTTTGCAAAATAATATATATAAACATCTAGTAATAACACATGATAATTCTATAAAAAAAGAATTCTTGTATAAGCTAGCTAATTTTAATTTCTTGTTTCTACAATAGCAATGCAACAACTGTCAAATGTTTAATTTCCTGGATGTTAAATTGAAAGTGAAACAAGTTTATAAAAAAATTCAAGAAACTGGTTATGATTTTGATTTCCTTAATGTTTAGGTATGGAGCTGTTGTTAACATGTTATGATTATCATCTATGATAAATGAAAATGAAAGAACGTCTAAACACCGCCAGAATCACATGATTGAAAAGAAATGAAACCCTAATTACCCAATTTCTTCTTTAAACCACCACCACCACGAGGTAATCAAAGCAGAAATCCCAAGCAAACACTACGTTTAATCATAAACAATTGTAATCCACAAATGGAATCGCTTTCTGTTGTAAACAGAAACCAAGTTCAATTTTGGTAAATCGGGACTATGGAATTGCAATATCAAGTAGTAAATAGATTCGTACCATAATCATCGTCTTCTTCGTCATCGAATTCTTCAAATTCATCAACCTCTGACACTTCTTCAACAATGGAAGGACTGAGAGCTGGTGGTTCGGATGACCGATTCTTCTTTTTAGCGGGTACGATACATCGGTGGATTCTGTTAGATGATGCAGATGATAGTAATGGGTTTGAATTACAAATTGGGATTTCGGAGAAACTGATAAACTGAGGGCGAAAGGGATTCGATTTCGATGATGATTGAAAATGAGGAGCAAGTAAGCTTGAGTGATGGTAAGAGATTGAACCCATTAAAATGGTTTATTGGTGGTGGGTATCCCGTTGTGTTAAGGTTCTTTCAACAAATTAAACAGTGTGTTCACGGCTGGTGAGAGTTCTAAAGATAATGAAAAATCTTTAACATTACAAAAAAAATTTAAAGCAAACTTACCCGCACGTTACGGTTGGACGGTAAGATTTAAACTTTTGTGTTATAATGTTTAATTATGGAAACTGAAACGTATGTAGAAAACACTATTATGTCTCGTAAGTATGAAAACAAAAAAAAAAATTGATTATTTAAATTAACTAAAACCTACCCGACCCATGACTCGAACAATAACCCGACTCATGACCCAAACCATGACCCGGCCCCATGATTCATATTATGGTGTGGCTCGTGAATCGACGCATTAAGCAATACATGACCTAAACCAAGACCTAACCCATGGCCCGTGCCATGAGCCAACGCATGAGCTAGACAGACTCATGGCTTGGGCCAACCCACGACCCAAACCATGACATGACCCACAACCTAAACCATGAGTCGACACACGACCCACAACCTGAACTATGAACCGATCCATGAGCTAAACCACGTCATGATCCATGATCTGAACAATGACCAGAACCATGCCACAACTTAAATTGTATGTCATTCATTCATTTTTTTCTTTCTACCAAACATGAAGTAATGATTCATTTCATTAACATTATAACCAAACATGACAATGAAATTGTAATAATTCATTTCATTCCCTTGTACATACCATTACCTCGTCCATTCCATCACCTCATACCAAACAGACCGTATATGTTTGGGCTTACACATAGTGAAGGAAAATCTTATCTTCACGATAAATGATTTTTGATTAACATTTTCTCATACGAGTTGGCTCCTTTAAGATATTGTGATGATGACTAGAACCAAACTTAAAAAATCCCGTTTACTTTAAACAGGTCATCGCTGAGTGTGGCAACAATTTTTTCTCCGGATGGGCGACATATTGCTTTGATACTACACCCTGGGAGGGTTTTTTTTTTTTTTTTTTTTTCTAGATGTGTTCTTATTAAGGTTATTTTTCGTGCTCGAGAACTTACTGTTTTTGAGATTTAAGAATCTTGTTTTCTTGCAGAGAATGATACAAAAACCATAGTGATTCTAGAACTGTTCATCTTTAAAGTTGTCGCCACATATTTATACTTTTTACCAAGTCAATACTAGTAACAAAAATTAGTCACATTAAACCATGGACTAAACTTTCTCATAAACAAGACCCGACATGGCAAGGAATGAATGGAGGTGTTGTGGTTGCATCTTTGTCTATGTGCAAGTCAATCTTTTTTGTTAAAGACATGATCAGTTTTGCCAAAATTAAACAAATTTATTTGTAAAACTAGTCTGTCAAATTGTGATTGACCCAATAATAAAAATTTATTTTTACATGTTCCGCTATCATTAAGTGACCAACTTTGTTTACCGTTCATATATAATAGAACAAAAACCCATAAAAGATGCACATAGTAACCCAATCATTTTATTACCATCCAACCCGATTTAGTGCTATTTGGGTGATAATACAAACAATGGTATTTTAAATTAATACAAGGCAATACAAGTGTTTCCAATTAACAATAACAATAACAACAAATAAACATAATCTTGCACTAATCGTAATAATACTATCAACTCACATTATGTAATCATAATACCTAAGTTAATAAAGCGAGTCCAAACCACTTGTTAATTAATTAACCTTTCACAAGCCTTCCCACATAAGCCTGCACGAATAAACATTTTTTTATAATATCATTAGACGTCAACGACATGAGCTATTTTCATAATCATTATGCACAAAGCAACTCGCGTGATTATAAACAGATAATTAATAGTAACAAACTCGCAAATAGATGAAAGAAAATGAATTAATACGCGATCTACTCATAATATCTTCATAATAGAGTATTTTTAATCATATTTGATAATTTATCATGCAAGAGAAAAGAATGAAAAAAGATTGGGGCATTCCAACCCAACCTGACCCATTATGACATGTGTTAAACTTTTTTCCTTAATCAGTATTAAAACTAAAAAGACAGAATTTAAGTAAAATTAGTACAAAAATTAGATAAACTGACCTCAACAAGCTTATTAATTTTGGATTTAGAAAACGTCAAATATTGATCCGTTTTTTCTTGCGTTCGTGGGATCTGATTTCCTTGTATCGTACTTGTAACTTTCTCAACAACTTTCTTCACAATTGTTTTATAAACTTCTCTACTCATTTTACCTTCTTTCCATGTAGGTTTTAAAATTTCTTTAACAAATTCCACGAGTGAATTCTTAAACCCCCGCATCGCCTTTTCATCATTCACCATATTGCCCTCGTCTACTTTTCCTTCCGCTTCAGATTTTCCAACATTCGTATCAGACTTTTCAGCTGTTTTTTTCTCATTGACTTCCACGTTTCCAACTGGTTCCGTTGACTTTTGATTGTCAACTGGCTCACTAGCTTTGACCGGCTCGTTGACCAGTTTAGAGTCAACCGAGCCAGAAAGCAACCCAATGGCATTGACCAGAGTTAGGTTCTGAGATATCTGAGAGAGACTATGTGGAATATCGTTTCTAGAAGCTTCTAGAAGTTTTCCATCCTCGTCAACTGAACCATTTCGCGGACGACTAGATCCATTCCCGTTTAAATTATTATTATATCGGGATTCTTGATTATTATCCAATTCCGTGTTGTAAGAAACACCCGATTCCAAATTGTTCGACTGACGATTGTTCCAAGATTTATTCTTGTCATCAAAATTAGGGTTTGAATTATGAAAATCATTATGATTATGATCCTCTGATTTTGAAACATCGTGTAAAAACCTGCAATTATCGCGGTTGCATCTACCCATAATAAAATACTTGCATGGTACCTTGATATCTTGGTTTGATTGTCGCCTTTGATCTTGATCATTATAACCACTCTTATGGGTTCTATGATACTGGGACCCACCCAAGTATTCTGGTCTGTTATTGCTCCACTTTTTGGTTGAACTGTTATCAAACTGGTTCGAACCACCACCTCTAGATGGGCTCATAGCCCTGTCTTGGTCCCTGCCTCTACTCCTACTCCGGCTCCGGCTCCTGGCTAACCCACGGGTCCTACCCCGGTCCAAGTCACGGTCCCGGGATCGCGATAGGTCTCGGTCACGGTCTTGTTCCCGGGGTTGGGTATGGTCCAGGTCATGGTCTTGGTCCCGGGGTCGGGTTTGGCCCCGGTCCTGGTCCCAGGGTCTGGTTTGGTACCGGTCCGGGTCCTGGTCTCTGTCCCTGGACCGGTGTGGACTCCGACTTCTGCTCCTACTACGAGCCCTACATCTAGCAACAAAAAGCAGGAGAACATAAAAATAACAAAAAAATAATAATAATTTTTGCCACTTTTTTATAGGAATAATTTCATATATATCGCTAAAAAATATATCAAATATCATATATATCTCTACAAAGTTTAAAAATATCATATATATCCTTACAAACTTTAAAAAGATCATATATATATATATATATATCCCTATAGGCTACAAGCTTATCAAAATATCATATATATCCCTTTTAACTTATTTTCTTCAAAAAGTTTTTTAATATGACCATGACCATTTTACCTTTAATTTTCTTAAAACTAAAACAATTAGTAAAATACAGAACAAAAAAACCAATTGTTTCACTTTGATCCGACGTTTTCACGAGTTATCGTAGTCTTTCCTTGTTCGCTTTTATTGGTTGAAGATAATATTTATGATTTAGTAAACTAGTATACTTTTAAAGGGTGAATTTGGTATTTTGTGAAATTTAGGATAAAATTGTCTTCTAAAAAGTAAAAACTTCAACCATACCCAGTAAATAAATCTCAATCATAGCATAACTATTTGCAGGGTCTGAGGATATCCCTTGGGAAAGAGAGACTGCTTCTATAGATACACCGTCTACATTATTTCTAAGAAAATAAATTAAAAGGATATATATGATATTTTGAGAAATTTGTAGGGATATATATATGATATTTTAAAGTTTGTAAGGATGTATATGATATTTCTAAAGTTTAGAAGAATATATATGATATTTTGAAAACTTCTAAAGATATATATGAAATGAACCCTCTTTATAAAGCAACCGGTTTAAAAAAAGTGAATAAATTTAGACTATGTTTTATTGATAAAGATTCAAACGCGTAAGATGTAGGTAGTTAAATAAAAAACCTAAATGCAGCGTCAAGCTGTAAATAGCATGCAAAACATAAAAGAAGTTTAAAGATTACCATTTTCTCCTAAGAAGCAAGTGATTTAAAATAAAGTGTTATTTAGGTTATATTTTATTGGCAACGAGTCAAACTGATCAAACTTGGATATAGGGACAAAAGCAGTTTATTTTATAACTTTTGATTGATTTAAAAATGAAAAAAGGATTGCAAACCTATAGGGTTGACCGAATTGACCTTCCCAGTCATCAAAAGCAGGATCCGTCTTCATTCTATATTTGTCACTGCTGATATCATTATCCATTAAAATGATTTCATTTCCTTGCGTAGAGAAATCATCCGACATTAAAACATCATTAATTTCTGAATTTGACCGTTTTGGTGAATCACCGCTTAAATTGTACTCTTTGACCTCATTTTGAGCTTCTTTATTATCCCACAAAGATTCGGATCTTCTGCGTTTACCACTCATAATACTGGCTGTTTATCAAAGTTATGTAGCTTTTATACTTTCTTTAATCAAAATACAGCATAATCTGCAGATGAAAAAAAAAATATTAATACTTTATGATACAAAGGATAAACCACTTCAGCTGTGCATTAGAGATGGTAAAATTGACATGTAAATTCGACGCGGATTGAATGCCAAATTTTTAGACCGTTTTGGTATTTTAATGTATACATTCAACATTTTGGCGTATGATCGAAAACTGAAATGAGAAACATATACTTTTAAAGCCAATTATAAGAAGTAGGAGGCTAGGATCATAAATAAAATCAAAAGTTCAGTTTTGATGGAAAAAAATGATGTATAAACAAATAAAGAAGAATCAAAGAATATTCCAAATTTCTTATAACTATTACAACTAAATGACTAGAAATAGATGCTGATATCTAAAAAATTTATGCTAAAAAAATAAAGAAAGTCCCCAGATAATTAAGAGAGATATTCACAAACCATTTAAATTGGAAGGTACAGCTAATTCATACAAATTAAACAAAATCGTAAGCATGCTCACTAACACATGATATGCGTTTGCGAGAGTTCACGACTGTCTTATTCTATAATCTATACATAAATGATTAAAGCTCACTTGGAGAAAAAGTTCTACGGTGAATAAATGTTCAACAATAACAAGAGGTTATGAGGCGCGCTTCTTGTACATAGGCGGATTTTGTGTATCAAGAGGTGGTACATAGAAGTTGATTATACAAAAATCCATATATAAAGGTTATGCATCTAATTTTGGGAGCTTGATGATAGAAACCTTAGAGAACTATAAAAATGTTTTTATGAATACCGTGCATAAAAACATTAGGTTAAGGATAGGTTTCTAGTCAGCATAAGGTCGAAATCCAATTTCATGCTTCAATATAATACACTTATATATGGTCTCATATTCTCATCCTTTGTAGAATTTGTAGCTCTCATTGCGCAATAAAATTTTTTAAACCATTCCTTTTATAAAGCTAAACAAACGTTATTCTATCTTAAAGGAGAGATGAAAAAACATTATGAAATCACTCAAGAATTTTCAGCTATGGAAAGATTATGTTTTGAGATTTGGAAGTTAATAGAACAATCCTCTTCTAGACTTGTTGCATCTATCGCCCTCAACTTCCGACTTCAATGACTTAATTACCCAATATGAGATCTCATATCAGGGTTCTTCAGCATATCTCCAACCATTGATGTTTGATGCAAGCCTTTCTCTCGGGCTATTTTGACAACAAGGCGTTATGCCAATTAAAATTCTTTATATCATGCACATTGACATCAAGGCACCCAACACATAAAAACGAAACAATTTCAAAACATGTACATGTTCTCTTCGATCAAGCATGTACATGTTGATGGTATGTTAATGTGGTGGAAGTTGGCATAATGCAATTGTTTAACAATCAACTAAGTATATCAACCTATGATATATCTTAATCAATTGAAGCATACTTATGCCATTTGAAAAAATATTCCTCCGGACCGCACATCTTTAACTTTTGATTATGACGATATCAAATCCTGACACTTCATAGCTTATATGAAACTCATCACTAGCCTCATATTTTTTTCACTATTTCTCATCATTGACTTTTTTTTTCACTATGTAGCACACAAAGAAGGCGTACGACCAATCGACCATGCATGTTGTCAAAGATCTTTGCAAGCATTTTGAAGAAAATTGCACCAAAATTCTCATTTAATTTAATGTCATGTAGGAGATTTCTTCAAAACCGCAATGCGCCTAAAGGGATATTTGAAAGGGTGAAATGGGTTTTCTTTATTATATATCTGGATTAAATTCCCATAATTTGTTGAAAAAGAAAGGCGTTGCCTATGTGTATCTCAGGATCAAAAAAGGTTGGCTATAACAAGAGCAATGCAAATTCCCACAATTTGAATATTTGGAGTATGTGGGACCACAATATGAAGATACGACATTTGAAGATAATATCATGTAGACGAGAAAAAACACATCCATCTACATATGTGAAGACCAAAAAAAAGAATCAAGAACATATCACAAGCTGGTGATATATAAGGTGCCTAGATTTACATATAAAGCTAATATAAACAAGTAAAGATTCAGTAAGAGTAACCGTTTGAATTCATCACAGTCGTCAGTCGATCACCCGCATAAACGTATAAATCTTGATCAAGTATTCGAGTGCATAATATAATATGATAAATTACCACAAAACAAAAAAAAAAAAAAACACGTATAACAATCATTCCATTTGCAGCCTATATCGCTACTTCAGTAAACTATTGCAAGACTCTTGCTTTATTTAGTTTGCACATAAATTGAATGCATGTGTCCATTGATCATAAACCGTTAAGTGAGTAAAATTCTTATTTAGAAGTTATATATCTAAGAAATCCGAAATAAACCTCATGGAAGCATCAAAATCATATCCATCTTCTAAAAGTTTCTTAAGATGTCTACAAAGCATATTTGTTTATAATAGAGAAACTTCAGTGGCTTCTGTTGCAAGTTTCTTAAGCCATAAACATTTTCCTAATATAACATGTTCACCCAGATACTTGCCTGTTAAACTAAGAAATTGAAGAGGCAAAAGGTAAAACATATACTATATATATACACACACACACTCTCACGTACACACATAATTAAAATTAATTAAACATAAAGTAATGAGATAATTAAGGTAACAAGAGAGGTTAAACACTTGCATACTAGTAATTTTAACTGAATTTCGTACAGATATAACACTTGAATGCTACACTGCAAGCTGGATTACAATTAACTCGTTCCCTAATTTGAATCCAGAGTCACAATAAACACTAGTCGCTCCAGTTTTCGAATAGCTTAACAAACAGAAATTAAGCATAATTACAAGATCTACTGTAAATTCACAAGCTTTTATCAATAATACATGCAGCAAGAAAGAATTTCAGGTAACAAGTTCCATAAAAAATCAATAACTTGTATAATTAACAAATGAATCTGCAAATCCTAATTGAAGGCGCACGAGAATGAAGAATACCCCTAATTGAAGAACGAAACTCTAGAATTGTAATTCCTTGTAATTGATTAGCTTCTCACCACACCATTGTTGAGTAGGATCTTCGTTTCGGGAGTGGAATTTAGGGCATTTGATTGTACGAGTCAACTGGTGATTTGTAGATATATTGAATTTGGGGGTTGGAACTGTAAAACTTAGAAAGTATAGAGGCACTTCTGCGAAATTGTTATTTACAACTTAGTCCCTATGATTGTGAAATGTTGCATTTTTTGGAAACGAGGTAACTTTGTTTTGCATACTTAATGCTTAAGCAACAAATAGCTATGAATGTTTTTACATTATTCGCAAGTTTCTTGATTAAATTTATATACCTTATGTAAAAACAAAAAGTTTATTAAAATTGAAAGTTTAGTTAACTTGATGAAATAGTGAAAATATTTATAAATATCTCACTTTAGAAAAAATCTTAATACATAGATAGTTTGTTTGTTTGACTAAAACAACATCAAAAGTAAAGTAAACTTAACTAAACTAGAGTTTGACGCGCTTAACTTCATAAGTAATAACGTAAAATCTTAATGCTAATAAACAAGCATACAATTAATTATGCGTATTGAACGAGAATTAACTGTCAAATTTGCTCTAAACCGAAATCAAGAAATGTAACATCCGGTTTTCAGATAAGGCATGACCTAGATGCTTATATCGATAAAAGGAAAACCCAGGACACCTCGACAA
>WOUH02000041.1:7184985-7206235 GCA_009936405.2 Stevia rebaudiana | reverse complement strand
CGTCTACAAAAATAAGTGAACGACACTTTTTAATTACGCTTTTGCCACCGTGATTATCTTGACCGTACAAAAACCTACATCTACGGTTCATGATCCTTCCTACCCTTCTCACCAAAAATACGCTTTGTACAATAACCGCTCCCTTGAATTATAAGCCCAAACCTCACGTATCCAAATAAATATCCGTTCTTTAGTCGCTCGTGTATTTTTGCCAACCATATTTTATAATAAATATATTTTTTTTAGCCGGGGCGAAATTAACCGTAAATTTTTTTTACGGCAGGGGCGAGATTATATATATAAAAAAAAATTTGAATTATCGGGTCCCAAATACGTAGCTATGGAGAAAAACGAAGCAGGGGCGGTCGCCCCGCCCGTGATACCTTAAGATTCGGCCCTGTGTTTGACAGACACGCCGCCGCATGTAGCATAAAGTTTATCAACACGGGCGTGTGTCAGATGTACACAAACGGCGGCACCTATGTAGAATAGATGTCAGATTGGTTTTAAACACAGGCGTCCACCTACAAATATACGGGCACCGGCGCCCGTAAGTTGATGGACATTTTAGGGATTTTGATGTTCAAATAGACAGTTATAGAATTGTAGAAGATCAAATGGCTATTTTGAGAATTTTCCATAAAATCATCATATTTTAAGTCAAAACAGAACCTGTCATAAGGATTATGCTATAAGACCAGCTGAAAACATGTTTAACATTTCATATGTTAACACCTATTAAACATCAATTACATCCTAGGTGAATTTATTGGAGATAATTCTGAATCTCGATTATAAGCACGAGATAAATTAAAGTTTGGTAGATAGATAATTATAGGGTTTTATTTAATTTGTAATGTTTATTAGGTTTATTAGATAGCTTTATTTAATTATTTATTTGGTCACCTAGTTTGAGTAGGATTACAACTGTCTAGCTATAAATATGGTTATTAGGTTCATTGTATTTTAAGAGCTTCATTGTTATATTATTAAAAGAGTTGGAGAAAATCATCGAGTTTCTTGTTCATATTTTGATCTAATCGGGTGTTCGATCAAGTTTCTGGGCCAACAGATTTAACCTATAATTTCAACCAAGTTGTACGAAGAGCAAGAATGTGAAAGTGGTAGTAGAAAATGATTGAGTTAATTTTCAAATTAAATACGAGTTCAAAATTTGATTGTCTAAAACCCTGCGAAGGAAAATCTAAGTAACTAAGAATTGCAAAACCATACACGAATCAACAAATAAAGAACAAAACTACCAACAATCGAAGAACGAATCAAAATTAGAAGAACGAATCAAATTAAAAACGAGTTCAAAATTTGATTGTCTTCAACGAAATCCGATTTTTTTTTTCAAATCCGAATCTCAATCTAAATATTTGAATAAGGAATTCGGATTCAGGTCAGAATGATCCGAAAATTGAAATAAACTTTTGGATCGGATTATTTCTGATATGGAACGGATCTCAGATTTTTTCGGATTATTTATATACCACTCTAGGTCATGGTATATGGTTAAGATTTTGACAACTTCAACCCCCCCAAACTTGATCAAGAGAGTGTGGGGAACAGCGGTGCAGCTCTTAACAGGCCAGGGGTTGCCTCGGCGACCGCTGATTTTTTCGCGCGTAGTGTAAATTTTGCGATTTCGACCGAAATTTTTTATATATATATAGGCCGGCAACCCACGAAATCCCTGAAAATTCTACATATATGATCTTGGCAACCCTTGACAAATCCGTGAAGCTTCGCCACTGGTGGGGAACAGCTAGACCGTAACTTGTATGATCTGGACGCAAGTGTCATCATCAACGATTTTGCTCGTAATTGGTGGGCAACCGTTTAATGAACTTTTCAGTTTGAGGTGCAAATAATGGGTCGGTTTTCCGGAATGGTGGGTACAAGTAGTAAATGGGTCATGGGTCATGGTCGTTCGCTAGTATTAGGGGAGATAAGGGGTCTACAACTCACTAATATCGTTCAACCACACTCACTGACACCTGCGACTCATCTAATTACTAGCTCCTTGTAAATCTTAGTATCTTTTTCAAACAATTTCCGACCATCCATGGTTACTGTAACACCCATGAAAATCCCAGGTAAAAATCGTACATTAGACGAATCATAATTCAATTTGAGCTTACATAATTTATGATCAATTAAATATTGTGCATTATTTGTATATTTTCCGAATATTTCAAACCAGATAGCACCAAAAAAATAAGTAAACAATACCACGAATTATATGAAACACTACTTATAAACACTAGAACCTTTATAAAAATTCATTAAACATAGAATACATACATGCATGAATATCTTCACCACCTTTCCACTACCATCCAAACAGAGCAAATTGAAATCCCACGATTAAGTTCGTTTAGTCAACTTGAAGACATTTTGACTCGGTCGGATGACACCACAAAAAATCTTCAAAGTTAAGTGTGCACATTTGTACCTTCTATTATAATTATAGTTAATTTGACCTACTTCTAGGCCGAATCTCAACAATTTTTATACATAAAATTTGTTTAGAACACCTTAAAATACATGTAAACTCTCATAATTTTATACAAACGTTTGCTTTGTTATAAACACACCCAAACACGAGGTACTGAATATGTTCAAAAAACACAAACTTTTAAAAGATAAACATGTCTTTCAAATAAATGGTTTTTAGTACTAGTTATTATAGGTTTAATTCAAAGGAACAAAATCAATCAATACATTGGCTAATCAAGTAATTCTTAGCCTTGTTTAACTACAACTGAAAAACGAACTAAACCATAATAATAATTAACTCACTCTCATTGATATCAATAATAAAACTACATCAATACGCAGCAAATAGACCAATACTAATTACAATCTTTAAATCAAGCTAGATTACTGGTCTTTCTTGATTGCTAAGTTTCTTAACAATTTCTAAAACCTCAAAACATTCATCATGTTCATCACAATTTACCAAAAAATCCATGTACGTTGACACTCCATCTCTATCCTCGACACCAAATTTACTCAAATAATCACACATCAAACCTTGCAATTCATCAATCTTTCCTTCCTTTTGAAAACCACGAACCAAACAACAGTATGATCCAAAAGACGGCATTAATTCATGATCAAACATAAGTTTCATCCACACTAAACAATCATCATATTTCCCTTGTTTACAAAAATGTTCCATGATGTAAGAACACACAAATTCATCAGGAAAGTAACCATTTTTCACCATTTCTTGAACAAATTCATCACCTTCAACTAATCTTCCCACTTTAAACAAACCCATTATCAAGAAACTGTAAAGATCTGAAACCTCAACACCATGTTTCTTGGCTTTTTGAACGAATTCAACAACATGAGTAGAACCCATTTCTTTAAACGCGGTAAAGGAACCATCTTTAATACTTTTAAAGAGAATTAATCCTTCAAGCAATGCAGAAAACGTTTCAAAGTTCGGTTTACACTTGTGTTTTACCATAACATTCAAGATTTCAAACGCGCGTTCCAATTCGCCAGATTTAACATATGTTTTGATTAATATAGTGTATGTAACTACGTTTGGAGGAACACCTGAATCATACATTGTTTCAAAAAGCTTCATTGCTTCATCTAATCTACCACTTTGACAAAACCCGTTAACCAAAGCCGTGAAAGCGCACACATTTGGGGCGCAATTACAACGTTTCATTAACTCAAAAACTTCTAAAGATCGATTAATATCACATGTTTGGCAAAACCCGTCGATTAAAATTGTATAAGTCACCACAGAAGGCGTAACACAACATTTCAACATCTTCCCGATTATTGCATTCGCTAGACCAAATTTCATATCTTTAATAAAAGCATAAATCAGTGAGTTGAAGATGTGAGGACCGGTCAAAGTAACATTTTTTGACCCGACCATTGTATCAAGAACCGTAACCGCGGTTTCTATTTTACCGTTCTTGCAATACCCGTCAATAAGAGTAGTTATTGTAACTTCATCGGGATGTATACCCTTTTTCATCATTAAACCCAAAACCCCATTTGCTTGATCCAATTTTCCATCTTTTGAAAGGCGATCAATAAGCGTTGTGTAAGCAAATTGATCAATAACGAGGTTAAGTGAATCAACTAACTTTAGTAACCTAAAACCCATATCAAGTTGCCCTATTGTACAAAACCCATCAACCAATATGTTATAAGTTAATCTTTCGGGCCACAAACCGTTGTCAATTATCTTTTTCAACAACATCATGGCTTTGTAAGGCTTACCAATTTTACATAATCCTTCCATAAGTTCATTGTAGGTGCGAATATTTGGTCTGCAATTTCTTTTCTCCATCATAGCAAGAAGCTCAAAAGCAGAAACCACCTTTTCTTGTTTGCAGTAACCATTGATGAGCGCGTTGAAAGTAACCGCGGTTGGAGTCAATCCATCTTTCATCATTTTTCTAAATATTCCATTCGCCTCTTCGATTTTACCTTCCCTACATAACCCATCAATTAATATTGTAAATGTGTGAACATTCGGGTCGATTCTGTTCTTGACCATTTCATCAAGTAAACACATCGCCTTATCGATCAATCCCATATCACAAATTGCTTTGATGAGAACTGTATATGTTCGTGTTGTTGGTCTGCATCCTTTAGTTACCATTTGTTCTTTTAACTGAAATGCTTCTGTTAGTTTACCTGCTTCACATAGACCATGAATCAATACAGTGAAAGTTACCTCATTTGCACCACAACCATGTGGTTTAGACATTTCATCAAACACTTGGAAGGCTTCTTTAAGATCATCAATCCTACAATAGCCCAAAACCAAAGAAGTACCAATATGAACATCCACATCATACCCAAGTTTAACAATTCTTGAAACAAACATCTCTGCTGCTTTTACAAACCCGTTTTTGCACAAAGCATTTATCAGTGTCGTGTAATCAATCAAACCTAAAATATAACCATCGTTCACCATCCTTTTATAAACCGAGAAGGCGGATAAACCCATTTGCAGCTTGCTTAAACACATCAAAAGAGTGCTGTAACAAGGATAACTAATCTCAAATCCATAATTCCTCATATCATCAAGAAAACTAATCAATCGCAAGGCCTCATGTACAGTAGTACTACAATCTTTAATAAACACAACGATTGCCTTGTGTAAAACCCCAAAACAATTACAACGCATAATCAAATTCAAAAGATGAATCCTACCATCTAGGTTGTAACAGTAAGTCGATTGTTTACATACCCATTTGAAGAATCTGACGCATAGTTCGATGTTCTCGCTGTGGAGGGAGATGATCATGGACGCTGATTCTGGGTTCATGTGGGAAACAAGTGATTTGAGGTGTTTGTTTTGTTCCCAGTTTGGGTGTTTTATCAGAGTCGCGATTCGATCGATGGTGTCTGGATTTGAGGGTTTGTGGGTGAAGTGAGAGACGAGAGGAAGCATGTGATGAGGTTTGATGGTGAATCTTTGAAGTTTGATTGTAGAAATCACCATGCATTTGGGTGGAGTGCATACAGTAGGTAGGAGTGAAAGCTGATTCATAGGAAACGATGGAGGAGGAAAACAGAGATGACGAAATTGGCGCGAACTGCATCGTTCGCTCTAAAATCTATCATATGTCAAATAAGTTTTCTTTTTATTAAATTACACTTTTTTCCTCTAATCTTTTTATTTTAATCAGAACATATCATTTATGTTTCATTCTCAAGAACTAACTACCTAGTGAAATAAGAGTTTTAAGATAAACTATAAACGAATAAAGAACTACCATAGTGAAATAAAAGTTTTAAGATAAACTATAAACTAATCAAGAACTACCATTGTGAAATGAATGTCATCATCATCATCATCATCTTACTCAGTATATCCCATCTAAGGTAGGGTCTGAGGAGGGTAAGATGAAGACAAGCCTTACCCTTACCTCGTAGGAATATAGAGGCTGCTCCGAAAGAGACCTTCGGCTCATGATGCCTGATTAACCGTCATCCCAATGCTTTTAACGTTATTTTCACGAAAATAAGTAAAATAACGTTAAAACTAGTGCAATTTTACTTTTGCCCCACGAGAGTCCACACATATATACATTATATGCGCGCAACGCATACGGGGCGTTGTGAAATGAATGTCTTTAGACTAAAATCAATAGATCAATAACAAATACTTGAGGGACTTAACTTGTCATAAATCTGAACCTTGGGGGAGCCCATGATCAATCTTGTAATATGTTCCTTGACAAGGCCGAAATGCTGCCAGTAATACAAACCCTAGTTTCTCAATCTCTGACGTGGCGGTATATGATTGGTTGAACCTTGTCACCGGCCTTCTTCGCAACAAAACTTAGTGCGACACTGATCTCACGAACTTGATCGAACAGAAGATGGCGAATTTCAGTCTGAGATCTGCAATGAAGGGATGCTTTCTATTGGTTCTGCTAATTGCCGCTACATTTGGTAAGATGAAATCGAATGATTTAACTCATGTATTTTGAACTTTTGTATCACTACCAACTGTTATTAAGTTTGATTGCGTAATTGACGAATTGATCTTTGTGAAATCCAACAGTTTCAGCGAAGAAGGCCAGTGATGTCACGGAGTTACAGATCGGCGTTAAGGTAAAGTTCCTGCTGTTTATGGCTTATTATAATCACTATAATTGATAAGCAGATCAGTTAATAATTAGTTTATTGACTATTAATCACCAGCTATGACGATTTATGATCGCATTACAAACGTGTGCTTCTGTTTCCCCAATTTTTTTTTATAAAAAGTCAGATTTTCATAAATTTTCTCGATTTGGATTGGAAGTTGTTTAGAAATTGGCGTCATTTAGTAAGCCTCAATGCTTATCTTATCTGGTGTTCTTTATATGATCAAATTATCAATCAAAACCTTGAAGGATATGTGTTTAGATTCATCTGATTTATCTTTTACCGTTAATTTGATTTAAGTTAATTTAGTATACCTTGACACCTTGTTAAAACTGTTGTATGAACTCTTGTTTGTGCGAGCCTACAGAGGATAATGAAGCTGACTTATCAAGCTGTTGATAATTTATATTTTATTGTTCCAAATTGTTGTATTATGAGTTTAACAAGCTTGTGTAAAATAATGTGATTATATATTATTAATAACTATTTAAAACCTTCAATCTGTTGTTTTAGCACAAACCAACATCTTGTGAAATTCAAGCACACAAAGGTGATAGGATTAAAGTTCATTACCGGGTAAGAATTCGCGTTTCTGAATTAAGTTTAGTTCTTATATCAATTCATTTCTGTAAATCTTTTAGCATAAAAAACTATGCGTTATCAGCTGAAAAGTTTTTTGTTTTCACTCGTTTCGCAGGGAAAACTTACTGATGGAACCGTTTTCGATTCCAGCTTTGAAAGAGGTGACCCGATTGAATTCGAGCTTGGTACTGGTCAGGTGATTAAAGGTACAAAACATTGAAACCAACCGCGTTTAATTCGTTATTTCTGTTATACATTTATTACATTCGCCTCTTAATGCTGCAAAAGTCATATAATCAGAATAATTAGGTGGGTCATGAATAAATTTATTAAATCCCATATTATAAGAATTAAACATATTGGTAATTGACTAATTGGTAAAAATTCAAGCTTACAAGCGGGTTGTTAAATGTTAACCATAATCTTAAGGTCTAATGATATTATTTAATTATAATTTGGTTGATGAAATTAATAATTCAGGTTGGGATCAAGGATTACTAGGAATGTGTGTCGGTGAGAAACGTAAGTTAAAGATTCCTTCAAAGATGGGATATGGAGATCAGGGTTCACCACCTACTATCCCAGGTATTTTTCCTATTTTTATTATGCAAATATATATATACATATTTTTTTAATTTTTTAATTGGTAAATGTATTATTTGGGATTTAATTAAACAGGTGGGGCCACGTTAATATTCGATACCGAGCTTGTTGCAGTGAACGATAAAGGAACAGGTTCAGAAGAGATTGATAACAGTGAGCTTTGATTAGAAACGTGATCTTAACGGTTCATGTTTGGTGTATTTCATTTTTGTATCTTAAACTTTACCTAAATATGCTTTATATTGACTGGAATTAGTGTCTTTTTTAAAGTATTAGTTGATGTCTATCTTTAGTCACCATCTTCTTTTACTTGCACTCATTTACACATTAGTTAAGTTTTCATTTGTTTCACTAAAGTAACTCTATTTCTTTTTTCTATAAATAAGGTTTTATTTGATGTTCCAATATTTCACAATTACCATATTATTGTTAGCTTTTTATGTTCATATAGGTTGGTATGGATTATAATATATCAATGTTACAAAAGGTTGTTTTAAAAAAGAGTACATGAAATGCTATATAATGTCAAGAGTTTTATGTAAACCATGTCTAGTTCAGTGGGGTTTTGCTTTCAATGGTAAGATATATTATAATATAGTTGTTGGTTTCATCTAACGTTATCATCATTTACATGTGTCAACATTTTATTGCATGATTAGATTTCATTTAGATAAAAATATTGAAATATCTTTTTTACCAAATTCATTATGTTTCTTGTATAAATAGAGTACAACGACAAATTTTCTTATGCAACTTCAACTCTGAGTTCGAATCTCTTTGAAAAATGTCTGAAACCGAAAGCTCATCGTTGAGTTCTGATTCATCAAGTTCGAGTGAATGTGATGAATGGAAAGTAAGGATTATTCAACAAAATGGACAACTTGATGACATCATCTGTGAATTACTCATAAGCATGCCAGATATGATCACAAAAGATAAAATTGAAATTGTTGAAGAACTTGGTGCATTGAGGGTTACTATGGAGAAGGAAGTCGAAGTCATTAAAAAAAGACTCGAGTTAGATCAAAAGAAGGCACAAAGGGCCGAAGAAAGAGAGCTAATGAAAACACAACTAGTGCATTTAAACACACTCTTACAAAAGGAACATTTGTCGTCTGAAGAAGAAAATACGAAACAATATTTAATGTCAAAGTTTTACGGAAGTTGCATGTAGTTAAATATATGTTTTATTTTCAGTTTGTTTGTAATGTAGTTGAAGATACTAGGTTATGTAGTTTGGATTTCATGTACTTCTAAGTTATAACATAGTTTACTAGGTAATTTTGTTGTTAAATGGAGTTCTTAGTTTCATCATAATTTAACATTTGGTTATCAATTTCATCAATTATTATCTAGTAAATCTAACATTATTTCTATAATTATATTTTCAGTTATTGCATATTTTCTTTTTTGATACATAAATTTTATTTATATAAAAGAGCTTTAATAGTTTTAATTACTTTTTTGAACAAGGATTTTATATTAAAACAAACTCAAAAGGACCAACGAATTGTGGCCCTTACAAAAGCGATAACAATCTAAACACTAGGTTACATGAATACATGATGTAATAGCACAACCAAAAGAAAACCATAAGGAACAACCATGGACTCCAATTAAGCCCTGACTATGTTCCTTATCCATGATAATGATTGCGATTTAACCTTATTCATAGGAGACTCCACGTAATTTTTCCGATTAGAGAAAACCCGATCATTCCTTTATTTTCATATCTAATACTAATAACTGGTTTAAAAAGATATCACGTGTGAACACTATATTTAAAAAAAAAAAATCCCCCATAAAGTGACAACATTCCAATCTCATAATAAATGCAACCAAACACATTTTGTATTTTCTAAAGAATCCTTTAAATTTCAATTCAAATTCTATTTCCAATTACAATTCGAATTTCATTTGCAACTAATTCCACAAAACAAAACGCCGCTTAGAGATTCAATAGTGAATTTGAAAATTAATACCAAATAAATTACAAAAAAAGCTCAAACTGTAACACCCAGGCAAATCTCACATCGGTTGTGGACATAAGAGATCTTGGTACATGTGTAATGTCTTGCCTTAAATATCACCAACGCATTTTAGGTTTAAAGAGACAAACACCAAATACAAGTCTCTCACAGATCGAAGACAAAATACCAAAACTAGACAAACCGATTTAAAAAGTATAATCACAAGAATTCTTAAACTCGAACACGTTTTCTCTCATACGAATGTGTCGGGTGTAGAAGACTCGTATATACTTGTGAATTTGTGAACATAGAAGAAGTATATGAAAAAAATCCATGTTGATGAATATATACTAAAGAATTTCCATATTATCCTTTCTACTTCCATAAAGTATCAACTCCTCTTATAAGTACCCGATACGATAACTAGCACAAAATATCTGGAGGTGATGACGGTGTTCGTGAGTACCCTAAAGTGGTACCACATCCCTCAAGCGTCCAATCTCCATAGTTCATAAGAACATTCATAGTAGTTTCTTTATTAGCATTTGTTTTTTTTTTTAATTAAGTAATACTTTATTATATTTTTATCATATATCTTTTCTCTTTTATTTGTTCACAAACATGATAAAAAACTATCTCAATTTATGATTTAATGTGATGATCAATAACATCTTAAAGTTCTTTCTGCCCTTAAAAAAAAATTAGAATAGTCTTATTACATCATTGAAACCTAAACAAAATCATCATTTTAGTTGAGTATAAAATCCCGAGTTAACGTCAACGTGATCTCTCTCGAAGAATCCTGACCCTTCATTAGTTCTTTTACTTTGTAAATCCTGTAGAACCCTCTAGAATCCCTAAATTTCATCAAACCTGCACTCACATATAAAATCCCCTCATTCTCAATCATCTTTGCTATTAATCCTTCAATTTACATCCGCTGTTCAAAAAAATAGTTCAATTTCTTTGTTCGAATAATTAGTATTTGATCTTGTGCTAACTACAATGGACGAGGATTTCGATATTCCAGCAGCTGATGAGATGAATGATGATTTCATGGATGATGTTGAAGCTCCAGTGACATTAAAGGTTGGAGAAGAGAAGGAGATCGGTAATCAAGGCTTGAAGAAGAAGCTTCTTAAGGAAGGTGAAGGTTGGGACACTCCTGAAAGTGGCGATGAAGTCGAAGGTAAAATCATCAGGTTTAAATTTGTTTTTTGTATTGTTTTGCGATGTAGATCGTGTAATTAATGTGATTGTGTTTTGGATTTGTTGTTTTCGACAGTTCATTATACTGGAACTTTGCTCGATGGAACTCAGTTTGATTCCAGTCGTGATAGAGGAGAGCCATTTAAGTTCACTCTCGGTCAAGGTGAGATTGTTTCCTATTGCTGTTTCTGATTGTTGATCTGCTGTTTCTGTAAATCTATTGGTGCTTTTATTTCTATCTTGTATAAACAGGCATTGTGTTTTCTCGATGTCCTGTTGCTTCATCTTAATTGGCTACTTTAAACTGTAAATGATGATAATCATTCTCATTGATAAGTTGATTTCTGAGTTGAAACACAGTAGCTTTATAGTGTTGTTGCTGATGTGGCTTTCTGTGATATACAAATTGCCGTTTATAAGTTATCTTTTGTTTAATAGACAGCTAATTTTCACACTATCTTGATTTCGTAATTTATTAGGATTGTATTTTTGGAAAATCATTTCTTTCATGGTCCTGTTCAAAACTATAAAACATACAAACCTGTCATATATCTGCGTTCATTGTTGGTTGTTTAAATATTTTTTATTCGTCAGTTTAAGAATTTTTAAACTGCACTGGACTGTTTGATTTAGCTTTTATACTCGAAACTGATGGAAAAAATAAAAATAAATCCGACAGTAGGATATCCAGCCATGTAACTGTTTTTTTATTTTACTTCGGCCTTAGTTATATTAAGTTGCACTAATTCTTGGATTTGCTTAACAATACATTTGAGGAAGTTGGTTCTTATAAGTTTTAAGTGTTGGAATTTTATCACTTCTTTATTTTAATTGCATTGTTTGCTTTTCTTTAATTGTAAAAACCAAATTGGCTCAAACTTTGAAACCAAACTGAAGCCAAACTGGTTTTGATTTTGTATGGTTTTAATATCAAACGGCTTATTTTTGGTTTAAAATGGACAAAATTCAATTACTGATAGGTTGACTTGGTTTAACCATCGAACTTATAGAAGTAATTTGAACCTTGGTTAAAGTAATGTTTGTTGATAATCTGAGACAACGGTTAATCGTTTATCATATTCAACTACTTATATATTGCTTTTTGAAAACAGGGCAAGTGATTAAAGGATGGGATTTGGGTATCAAGACAATGAAAAAAGGTGAAAATGCACTTTTCACCATACCTGCTGAGCTGGCATACGGTGAATCTGGTTCGCCCCCAAAAATCCCACCAAACGCCACGCTCCAGTTTGATGTCGAGTTACTCTCGTGGGTTAGTGTCAAAGACATTTGCAAAGATGGTGGTATTTTTAAAAAGATTGTTAAAGAAGGAGAAAAATGGGAGAACCCTAAAGACCTTGATGAGGTTTTAGGTACTTATTTTTTTAATTTCCACTTTTCATACTTTTATTTTTTGCCTTCATGTTCTTGCTATCAACACGCGTTTATGTAATTAAATATTTATAAATTCAGTTAATTACGAGGTTCGACTTGAGGATGGAACTTTAGTTGCTAAATCAGATGAAGTGGAATTCACAGTACAAGATGGTAATTTTTTTACTCATATATTTTTTTTATAAATTTAGGATATTTTTTATTATTATTTTTTTGATTTTTGTTGATTTATTTGTTTTTATTCAGGTCATTTTTGTCCTGCTTTGTCGAAGGCTGTAAAAACAATGAAGAAAGGGGAAAAGGTCATACTTACAGTCAAACCAGAATGTAAGTTTCCTGTTATTAATTTTATAATAATATAAATCTTGTATTAAATGGCACAAAGTGTGATTAATCTCTAATTTCATCGGTTGCAGACGGTTTTGGGGAAAAGGGAAAACCCGCTTCTGGTGACGTGGCATCAATTCCAGCAAATGCAACATTACAAATTACACTTGAACTTTTATCATGGAAAGTGGTATCAAATGTTACAGATGACAAGAAAGTTATCAAGAAAATCTTGAAAGAAGGTGAAGGATACGAACGCCCCAATGAAGGAGCCGTTGTTCAAGGTCAGCATCGTTTAATCACATTCGATATTTTCATTTTTCTTTATGTTTTTTTGGTTTAAAATCTGAAATTACTGTTATGATCAACAGTGAGGTTGATTGGTAAGCTTCAAGACGGTACCGTGTTCATCAAAAAAGGTCATGATGATTCTGAACCTTTTGAGTTCAAAACAGATGAAGGTAATAAACATTGTTTATTTATTTATTTTTTTGTTTTTTTATACGTTTTGTGTTATGTATCTGTTTTAATTTATGATTAATTTGGTATTCATGTAATTAGAGCAAGTGATCGATGGGTTGGATCGCGCTGTAATCACAATGAAAAAAGGAGAAGTGGCTCAACTGACAATTGCACCCGAATACGCGTTTGGTTCGACCGGTTCTAACCAAGAATTAGCAGTGGTCCCACCTAATGCTACCGTTACATACGAAATCGAGCTTATTTCGTTTGTTAAAGTACGTACTTTGTTTCAAGTTTCAACCCTTTTTCTATTTAGCTGATAATTCCTGTTTTTATTATAATATCATCATTTTTTGTATAAATGTTTTTTTTTTATTGTTAACATTATATATTTTTAGGACAAAGAATCATGGGACTTGAACACCACCCAAGAGAAAATAGAGGCTGCAAGTAAAAAGAAAGAAGAAGGAAATGCATTTTTTAAAGCTGGTAAATATAAAAAGGCAGTGAAACGATACGAAAAGGTGAGATTTAATTTTAACTTTTTAATTTTATTTAAAAAACATGATCCAAAAGTACAATCAAATAAGCTATATGTACGATTAAAAGTTCTCTCTAATCTCCTGCAAATCTTACTTTGACCAATTTTGACTCTAAATTACTGTCTCAAGGTGTTTTTTACAAAGCATTTTAGAATAACAATTTATTGATTCATATTTGTGTATTTTATCTAAATTTACAATTTAAATTTCAGGCTGCAAAGTACATCGAGTACGATACTAATTTTGAAGAAGATGAGAAAAAACAAGCAAAAGCATTGAAGATCACTTGCAACCTTAATAATGCAGCTTGCCAATTGAAGCTAAAGGAGTACAAACAGGCTGAAAAGCTTTGCACAAAGGTTATGTTAAAACCATTTATTTTTTAATTTTTAATAATGTTAACTCGTGCTAACGAGGGGCGAAATGGTAATTTACGCAGGTGTTGGAACTTGAGAGTACAAACGTGAAGGCGTTGTACCGACGGGCTCAAGCGTACATAAATGTCGCAGATTTGGATCTTGCAGAGATTGATATTAAAAAAGCCCTTGAGATTGATCCTAATAATAAGTATGAGTTGTTATTTATTCAACATTTTAATCGGGTAATAGATAAATTTAAAAGATTAATAGAAATATTAATGTTTTTTTGTTTGATAAATAGGGATGTGAAACTTGAATACAAAGTATTGAAGGAGAAGATAAAAGAGTATAACAAAAAGGATGCAAAGTTTTATGGAAATATGTTTGCCAAGATGAATAAATCTTCTTCCAATGTGAGTCATCTTTTACTTGTTTTAATGTTATATAATCTTTGTAATTTTTAAAGGTGTAATTATTGAAATATTTGTGTTTAAATGTGCAGAAAGCAAAGGAAGCAGAACCAATGAGCATTGACAGCAAGGCTTAATAATAATAATAATGTGAAAGAAATGTGAGCGTTGAAGTGCATAAGCGATTTCTGGTATTTTTGTGTTCTAGTGCTCTTATCATCTTGTGTTGTGTTGACAATGATGTTTTTTTTAAAATTTTTATTATCTTTCTTGTTACTTACCAGTGGAAGTACTGTTAGCCTAATTGTATTTGCAAAACCATAATCAAGATGCAAAAGATGTGTTGGATTTTAAAGTTTGTTTGCACTTTTTGAGTATTGTTGCCGTTGTGTTGGTTTGAAAGTCAACATATAAGCTACTGGTCGCATTGAGTATTGTTGCCGTTGTGTTGGTTTGCAAGACCTTACTTTTTTTTTCTTTTTTATATAATCGTGGAACCAACTTGCACAACGGTTTCCTCTAGTAACCGACTAACCTACGTTGGTGGTGGCTAGTAGAGAATTGTGGGAATTGTACTCGTGACATCTGAAATGAGATTTTCACACCTTACCATTGGGTTATCTTTACAAGTTAGCCTTTGAATTTGACATTTGAACGTTCAATAACTTGGATTTCACCGATCTCCAAACCATACGTGTTAGAAGACTTATTATGTTCACATTTTTGGGAAAGCAAAAGCCTAATTTTCTGTAGCTACAACTTTAGATCATTCAAGGAATTCTAGGGCCTCATATACGTTACCATACCTCGATTCATCTAAAAGTAGATGCTTGGAGCAATGGCTCAAAACTGGTCATGGAAGGCTTGCGTGTTGGGACTCTAGAGTATTAATGTGTGTAGAAAAGATGGTTCCCAAATGGTTTGGTATCTAAATCTTATGATACACGCATTGTGCTGATTTAGAAGTAAGATTAGAGGAAATGCATTAACCGTTCTGAAAAACTAGTAAAAGATTTTATATTAAGATTAGAGGAAATGCATTAACCGTTCTGAAAAACTAGTAAAAGATTTTATATTAAAGGCGATATTAAATATGCTTAATTGTATAAAAATAACTGATATGTCTATTAATCTATTATAGGTTTTTATGTAATAAAAATATTATTATTTTAAGTGAAGAAGGTACAACCTTTATGTCTCGAGTTACCCTTCAGGACCGGGTTTTTTCTAGACCATCAACGTTGAGGTCGCACTTTACCTGTTCCTTCTTGTTAGTCGGGTATTGGAGACGAGAGAGTTTACAACGTACTAAAAAGAAAATATACTCTGACAAAATTAATAATACTCTAACAAAGAAACTTTCAAAATTTAAAATGAAAACAGAATTAGTCAAAAGTGTTAATGACAGTTATTTTGTTGGAAGCGTAGCTTACAGACAGTGGCGTACCTATTTGGAGATCCAATGGGGGCAGCCGTTCTCTTTGAAAAAAATAATTTTAGTGGTATATATATGTTAAAAATCCCGACCGACCTCCATAAAATTTTGCGATCGCCCCCCTCCCCCCAAATTCCGTCTCTAATCCGTCTCCAATCCAATTTTAGTTATAAAACATTAAAACCAAAGTTGAAAATATACTCAACTAATAATATAAACCCAACTAAAATAGTTTGTCAATTATTAATTTGTATAAACTAACCAAACTCACAATTATCATCTATTAAATAAGTTCATTATTAATTTTAATACATTAAGTCAAACCCACCATTCGCTGTTATGTTTTTTCAATATGAAATTGTGTCTGGTTGGTATTTTTTAACATGATCCGACCCGATTCGACCCAAACCGGCCCGAAACAGAAAAGAAAAATTAATATATAGCGATTCTCAAACGAACCTAAAAATGTCCGTCCCCCATTAAAAATATTTCTGGATCCGCCACTGCTTTTTCACATTAATCGATTCATATTTCATATACGAATACCGGTCTTTAATTCACAAGTGCAAATGAAAGTTTCAAGGCTGAATAATACTGAATACGAGCTGAAATGTTGAATGAACACACATTTGAAAGCATCAAAGGAGAATTAGCTAAAAAACATCAATCTCCGGTGATGTCAAAAGGTTTGACTTTGACTTCTAAATATCTGTTCTTATAAACACCAATTTATTGCAGATATGTATAATTTTGACTCTTTATTTAACCTAGGCTTGTTAATTTAACGAGTTTTCACTGAGTCGCAAGTTTCAATCTTGTAGCTTCATTGTTGAGCAGCGAAATGTTCTTACTAACGTCCCACATCGATAAAATAGTATGAATTTGTTGCGGTAGATAATATGAGGAGCGAGAACATCCATCACGACCTTACTTGAACAGGATCTGTTCTATAGGCTCGTACCTCTGTATTCTTGATTCCTAAGAAGACAGAAAACCCATATCTGGTTGATGAACCATAACCATGTAACCAGAGCGTGATTAACGAAGCTTATGGTCTTGACCATGGCTCAGTAGAGGATCGTTGCCAGCCCTTATAGGTTCTGACATGGTTACATGGTCGTCTGACAGACACTTAATTTTTTGCTAATCACATTTTTCTTTTGTAACTCAAACGCACGACAAGTGTTCGACGAAATGTCTGAAAGAGATTATGTTTGCTTTTCTTCATGATTGATTACACAAATTGTCTTCACAGTTTCTTTAACACATCTAGACCGTTGATGCAAAAATCGTTTGAATATTCAGGTTCCTAAATGTTAGATTTATTGGAACAAAGAGTGACTTTCAAGTTGGTCTGTTGTGTTAGTTTTAATCATGAAACGTGTCAGATTTAAAAAAAAAAAAAAATGAAGGTAGACACGCTAATTAGTAAAATAGTTTAACTACTGTTATTTTAGTATGAATCTTTATCTAGTTACTATGTTTATCTGTTTTTTAATTTGGTTATTGCAAGATTTATCAGATGAACAATGTCTCAGTTTAGTAAAAGTGTCCATAGTTTTTGTTTATTATTTCATGTTCTTCAATTGTTTTTTTTTTTTTATAGTTTGTGAGTAATCTGAGCCAAAACAATGCTCATCTATAATGAGCCAAATCAAAAAGAATTTAACTCGAAGCATGTCGGTTTGCAATACTTATAGGACGCAAGCGCGAAATAAAATATAAAACTTGAACGTGAATTTTTTATGCGGTTTTTCAAATGTTGAAACCGGATGACAATGAGACTTTGTTACATAATACGACTAGAAAGAATATGACAATGAATTAGTTAGCAATACAAGTTGAATATAATGCTGCAAAGAACAAAGTTATATTCTCCTAAACTAATGTCATGCAAAGTTGCAAATCGTAAAAACATCAATAGTCGGCTAATGAAACGAGTAGGTGTGTTGAGTCAGTTATTTGACCGGTCATCGAACCATGGTTCTTGGTTCATGGCTAACTATTTGTTCTACTTGGGTAGCTTGGAGTCAAAGTGGCCCTGAACTAAACCAGTTGTTCTTGAACCAAAACCTGCAACCATTGTCATAACCGGTTAACCTTTGTCACATGAACGATGATAAAAAATTTAATTGTACCTTGCAAGATTATCACAATGAGAAAGATAATAGTGATCATCATAGCAAAAAGACTCATGTTTGATGATGATGATGATGATGATTCTAATGACGATGCTCGAGTTGATCTTGACTTTTTCAAAGATTTTAACCGTTCATTTCTCGCACGTTTCTTCATAACTAACTCGGAAATCTCTTTAACTAATCGCAAATCACTTGTACTTAATGACGGACCTCTTCGGGGTCGAGGTGGTTTCGAAGCTTTTTTCGAGTTTTTAACCTTTTGTTTCTCTTTCAAATGTGTTTTTCCTAAATGTGGCATATGATCCCCCTTTTCGCCTTCAAATTTATCGTTAGTCAACGATTCTATATCGTTACATTCATCATCACTACTTTTCAATAAATTTATGTTAGAATCGGTGCTATTTTGATCATCATCCAACCCGTTGAAATTCAAAGTTAAACCTAGTGATTTAAGCGCGTTCTTGACTCTTTTGGAACCCGTAACGTGTTCGGTAATTGGGTCTTCTTTGCATTCGCTTCGGTTATTCTCGATGTCAACAATGGTTTCTGTATCTTTTATCATCTTGTAAGAGTTTAAATGTAATCTAGATATATTTGGATCTTGTAAGTTATAACAATCCCCTCAATTAACTAAATTCTGCATCAAATCATGTTATACACCAAAATTAGCTAATTAGGTTACTAATCTCAAATAAACACTTATTAATTCGTAGATTTTACCGTTTGTTACAAACTATCATTGATTATGTACCTAGATCAACCCAAACCGAAAAGTTATACATAAAAAAACTGGTAGAAAACGATATTGGGTTCGATCGATCAACATCGGTGAATTTCGTTGGTGTTGAATGCATATCAGATGAAATTCAAAACGGAAAATTAAAAGAAGAAGGAATGCGTTACCGGAACCGATCTTCCTCCGGCGAGAAAAGAGGAATATTGCAGAAAATTCAAATCCGGCGATTAGATCTAAAACTTGGAAATGATTTTCTAGTATGTATATATTCGTAGATTCCAAACGAATTATCAGAAGAATGAATTAATAAAATAAAGGAACAAATTTCCGCCGGATTATTGTCATTAGATTGAAAGTAGCACCGCCATGTTGCATATTCTACGAAGATTCGAGCAGGATGCTTCGTCCATGGCGGAATGCAGCTTCCGTTTTCAAATGTTTTTATTTTTCAAATCTTTTGTTTTGTTTTGTTTTGTTATAGGTTTTCAACGTTTTTTAATTCTAGATTTAATAATTAGTTGAACTTTGTTAATGTCTTGTTTTCACACTTTAGGTTCAGTGAATGAAGCCATCTTCGTTCAAACGCGGGGTATTTTTACTTAGAAATTGAAATAATATCATTTACCATATAAAAAAGAGTAAATTACAAGATTCTTGTGTGCACTTAATTATGGATAATGTTCATTTTTCTAACCCAATTACATAGAACATCCTTCAATTTAATATTTTGCAACAATTTCATCCTTTAAATTAACCATTGTTAGTTTGATGGGTTAAATATATCTCATGTGTGTAGATGGCAAAGCCTTCCCCCTTCTAATTTACATAAACCACTTAATTAAAACATACACCTAATTTTTAATGGACTATATAAAAAATTATACCCAAATTCCAACTGTTAGTATTTAACGTACGATACTTGGTTTATTTAAGAGGTGATTTTTACCTTTTTGCCCTTTGGTTAACCCAACATACTAACAATGGTTAATTTGAAGGATGAAATAATTACAAAAAGTTAAATTAAAGGATGTTCTATGTAATTAACTTTGATAAAGGACCTAGTCCATAATCAAGTGTATATATAAAGGATGAATATTATAATTTACTCTATATATAAATCCCCGTTTCCATAAATATTTGGAGCATCACTTAATATAAACTAACAAATAAAGAAACAATCAAACAGATCGTTCATGCGTATCCAAAAGCTTCCGACGTTCATATAAAATGCATGGATGATGGGAATTGGGTACGTATCATTTAATGTATTAAGTAGTGTTTGTTAGTAGTAAATTAAGTTTTATCAATTAAAGTTGAAGAAAAGTTGTTTAATTGCCATAAATAAATACGATTTTCTAGTACAATATTAAAGATATTTTATGGTAATAATTTACTAAGTGGTTGTGGGTGTCATACATTTAGGAGGGATGATGAAATCAGAAGTTGGTGGTTAAAGATTTGATAATAATTATTAAATTCTTATAGGTAGGATTTACACTTTATTATCGGATCGATCTCTATGAAAATATCAAGCTTTTTTTCAATAATAATTGGTAGTAATCATTTAAAATAATTAAATAAAGATAGCAGAAATTGTCATGTTAGACTTAAGTTTAAAAAACGACCCGTACTCGATTTTTGTTATGAAATCTCTTTAGGTTTAACTTTTAATTATTACATTTATCATATGTTTATTATTTTTGTACTAGTGTAAATCTTAATTAATCAGTAAATGTTACTTATTTGATGTTTGGATCGGGGTTTTGTGGGAGGGTTCACCAATGATTCCCGATTGTGGAGAAATTATATTTTAACTGATTGTGTGATTAAGTCGAAAAGTGAGGAAAAATTGAATGACACAGCATAAAATAAGAAAATCTGATGTGTCACTGATGTGAAAGTGAAGAAAAATAGGGAAATATGAGACAACTTCTCCACCTTAGACTGGGCATAGTGTAAAACAACATTTTACATGTGTTACACATCTTAATGTATTCTCAAAACCATTATTTTTTTATTTTTTGCATTTTTTCTTATAAAAAAAATTCAACGCTTTTTAATTTTTTTTTGTATAAAAAGTGACAAAAATAACCCTAGAATCTTCTATATTTTATAAACTTTTTTCTTTGTAATTTTGCATAAGATGTTTTAGGGTTTTTCATATCAAGTAGGCTTGCTTTTTATACTTTTCATATACATACATGTATACAAAATAAATTATCACCATATTAGTTATTATTTTTCTTTAAACCCAGTGGCGGATCCAGGATTTTTTTTCAACGTGTTCACTTTTTTGAATGCTCCAATACATAGAACTAAAAACAATAATTTTACGGTTCGGGTTGGGTCGACGATTCGGGTCGGGTCGGCGGTTCAGGCCATATAAGATTTATCATATAATAACAATGCGATAGATTAAGCTAATTAAAAA
>WOUH02000041.1:7149884-7170415 GCA_009936405.2 Stevia rebaudiana | reverse complement strand
CAAGAGCCCCTACTTGTACCTCTGTTGTTGGTGTAAACATCGGGGACTCGTGTTTTGCTATTGCCCAGGCGCACAAGTTGAGTTCTGGATTCTTTGATTACATCAACCCAAATCTGAATTGCAACAAGCTGTTTGTGGGTGAATGGATTTGTGTCGATGGAATCTAATTTCAGTGAATCTTCAAAATAATCTCCAACAGCAATATGATCCAGTTAATAAATGTTTCTTTCTACTAAAGGTTGAATGACATGCTATCAGAACTTGATGACCGATACGAATAATGGTTTTGTAACATGGTCTTTGATCTTTAATCATCAATAAAGAAAGTTGGTTTAACTTCGTTCTTAATGCTTGATTGATTATATATTTATATGCATGTTTACTTTCTTGAAAGCATGTGGGTCAATCATGAAAAAGAATAGATAACCGAGATAAACTAATGTGGAATAAGTTTGCGGCTACAAAAAAGCACTAAATTGTTAAAAAAAAAGTGTTAATTTCTAACGAAGGTATAAATAAAATAACTCAAACTTGATTTCGTCAAACTTCTTAGGTTTGAAAGTTTGAAGTCTAAAACAAGTCAAGTCTAAAACTTTAGACATGCATTTCAAGGGTTTGGATTTCTGCAACTATACAAAAAAACACTACACAAGCAACTTGTATGTTTTGCCGTTTTGGTGTTGAACTAAAAGTTACAGGTTAGTTTGTTGTCAAACAAGTTAAACTAAACAAGTTGGTATTGGGTCAATCTAAACAGGTTTACGTGTTCAACCGTTCATCTTTAAAGAAAAAAAAAACAGAAATGAGGCATGCATTTAGAAAAGAAATTCATAATTCGATCAAACGAAAGAAGGTTCTCAGAACAAACAAAGTCGTTTAACCATGGTTCGAACCATTTCTATCGGCTAAATAGTTGGGCATTGTCCAAGCTCAACGTTCGTTTTCATACAGCTCAATAAACCATATCCTAAAATAACTATAATCAACATACAAACCGCTAATCACACCAGAAATTTATGGTTCCGCCTGTTGATGAAACTGTCGGGTGCAAGTCCAAACAATACTTAATTTATGTTGTTTTGACTTGTACCTCCTACAAGTAACCACCAACTGGTGTACTTATATACCGGTAGTAATCTACCTCTCAAGTTACATATAACCTTTTTACAGATTACAATGAGAAACATCATACCATATATAGAATCCACAATTAACATTGCACGATTTAAGAAAGAAATTGTTTTATTTTCATAACGAGTCTTCACCTTCACCTTGCTGTCTAGCGAGGTATCTCTCCCGTCTCTCTTTCTGCAACAAACAATCATATACGAATCAATATTTAATAAACCTTAAAAACGGATCATTTCAGGTTATATATTTGACGCCTAAAAGCTTCATAATCGGTTTTTATCGGAAGGTCAGATTATTTTGAAACAATATAGTTTTTGAAATAATATTATATAATACACAAAATGTTTTTTGCTCACCCATTCATCTATGACAAGCCCATCACCAACAATCTTTGGGCCGGTGTCTTCCGGAGGTTTCTTGCGGGTTTCAAGTGCGGCTTCAGCCTCAGCTATCTGACGCTTCAATTTCTCAAGTGCCTTGTAGTATCGCGTATGCATATATTAGAAAAATGGTTTGAAATAAACTTGTATCGCGTATGCATATAATACGAAACTTACTGGGGTAGGACGTGCCACATCTAGGAAAACAACTTGCAGTATCTGCTCCACGGTTACTAAATCTTTCTGCTCATCAAACTGAGTAAAAATATAAAATTTTATTTAGCAAACATGTATGTGTATTTGTACGTAATAATATCTCAAAAGATGGTATATGACGTACTAGCTCCGGTACATATTCCATCATTCCTTTCACTTTCAGACTCATGATTTTGAATTTAACTTTTTTCTTTCGGTCTATCGGCTTTTCATTGTTTTCTGGAGGTTCCACAAACTTGAAAACTATCATGATAAAATCAGAAGTGAAATTATAAACAATATATATATATGTAAATAAAGGCTACATTGATAAGAACAATTTGCAAGTTTTAGATTAGACTTCCTAATCAAAATAATTATTGCTATAAAGTATCAATATTCATAACACGAAGAACAAGTATTCCAAATGCTGTTACCAGTTGCGATAATACTCTCGCCAGGAGTTAGAATGGCACCCGGGGGACGCATGAAACAGCTTTTAGGTGCAGTTGTTTGAAACTATAACAACACAACAACATAGATCAGCATTAATGATATAAATATCCTAAAAATACGCGCTATTAATAGATCAGATTTATATAGCAAGTAGAGTACAATGGTGAGCAGTTTTATACAAACTTCATATTCATACCTTGAAAGCCACATGAGACTTGCTGGTGTTCTTTATCTTAATAGCACTTTGGACTTGCTTACCAGGTTCATCTACAAAGTTCAAGAATAGATTAGAAATTATTTATGATTAACCATTTAGGAAAAACGTGATATGTGTCATTTTTTACGAAAAAAAAAATTTAAAATCATACGTAATATAACCTAAGTAAATCTATATGTTGAGGAATTAATATATAGTCAACTATAACTGTTCCTGGTAGAAATAAGATGAGATTAAACATATATGAGAGTACAAGACTAAAGAAACACATATAAAGTATATGCAAAAAGCTGTCAACAGCATAAATCTAGTAACTGAAACCTTTTTTATTCTGTTTATATGATAGTAAATTAAAATTCAACCTTAAGGTGCAATTAGTGATACGGAGATGATTCAAGAGTTGGTAGACTTTTAAATGGACGCAGTTGGTTGAAAACAAAGGTTAAAAAGAACCCAAACTTATAACTTTCTAAATCAAAGATCTGAATCCCGGACTTTGAATATAAAGATTTTCCCCTGAATCTCCAACTTTTATTTGATTTAGTTTTTTATTGTGAAACACGTGAATCAAGGATGTCATTAATTAACTCGTTTTAGCTCTCTAATATTAAAATTAAAGCTCACATTTTCACAATTCCAAAATACGGGCGAACAAACAATTAACAATCCACACATCTAATGTTACCACAAAACCAACATAAAGCATAATAAGATGTGTAACACATCACCGAATTTTTTTTAATTGATTTAAGAATGACAAACACACACACATCCTAAATTACACGATAATCTGTCTCCAAAAGAATTTGAACCCTCCACCTCAAGGATAGAGGGAAGACACATTAACCACCATGATTTCCCATTAGGAACACATAACTGAATTAATCAAAAAAATATGAATACCATCCAGTAAAGCGATTCTAATTTGTTTTATTCGGTGAGCAATACATTAAGAACACACAACATGTGTTTAATGGCCTCATTATCATTCAAAGTCAAAGGTAACTAAAAAGGGCAAAAAAAGTTCCACAATCCATTACTTCAAATGCCTCAATTCACTTAGCACAGTACAAGCAAAAGGCCAAAAGCTTCAATTCAAATTTGAATAGTTGTTTAGTAGCAAAAGGCCAAAAAGCTTCATATACAAGAATTGGAAGTAAAATAACTTAATCAGGAAGAATTGAAATACAAATAATTTGATTTTATTATCAAACATCTTAAGTTCATCATACTGCAGAATCGAAACTGATTATGCACCGCATAATTTAAGAGAGAAACGAAAAAACAAAGAAGCATCTAAATCAAAAACAATAATAGGATAAAACACAAAATCAGATAATCATGTGGATCTCATAAAATAAGAAACAAGTAGGTCATATTCACCGCAATTGACAATTAAAAAACTCACTAACAATCATTTTGCAAACAAAACGGGAATAAAATGGAGCAGTGAGTAGGGGATTGTTCATACAAGGAAAGTAGAGTTTTTTCCGCGGATCAAGCCGAAGACGACGTCGCGTCGGAAGAAGAGATCTAACCACCGACGAAAGTGAAACACCGGAGCTGGAGCTATGATTCTCGATTTTCCGGTGAGTGTTCGATCCTTCCGTTTGGTGCAACGTCGGTGTATGTGCAGTAGTGCTACTTCGGAACGGTGACTTGAATAACCCCCAAACTTTGCTGCCGCCGTCAAACGGACGTTTATCGTCGCCGATTGGCATATCCGGCAAGTTGGATTGAACCGGAATTTACTTTCAGCGTTTTATTACTTCAATTTTTGTGTGTAAAATTCGTTGGGACTCTTGACTTGTGCAGATACAAAGAACATTCAAGTCGCGTTGTTTACTTTAGTCACAGGGGCACTATACGCGTTGTCATTTGTACAAAAGTTTGTAACTTATAAAAGACAGACTTAGGATAACTATCATCGGACATTTTTTTACTATATTTTAAATTTATTTTATTTTATTTTATTATTAAAAAAAAAAGGCACGAGCCGGAGGTCTCTTTGGAGCAGCCTCTTTATCTCTCTGAGATAAAGGTAAGGTCTGTCTCTGTCTCCCCTCCCCCAGACCCTACTACTATAGTGGGATTTCACTGGGTAGGTTGTTGTTGTTGTTGTTGTCTGTTCAATTAGTTACTTTTTTTTAACAACAGAGGATTTCGGGAGCTAGTTACCGGGAACCTGGCGATGTAGTCAAGGTCGATTCTCCGACCTCCATGAAACCATACCCCCTAAGCAGGACCGGATGAAATCCGTAAACGCTCTCTCCTCCTCAAGTTTAAACCGGTGACCTCAATCTAAGATGAACTTTCTTCCCTCTTTAGGTTTGAACCCGAGACCTCCAAAAAAAAAAGTCTCAAGTCTACACCTACTTTTAACCACTTAAGCTAGAAATCATTTGTGGCTAATATTTATACTGACGTGGAGGCAACCCCTCTCCTCGAGTCCTTCTAGAGATACTCTTATAATATATTTGATCAAAACGGATTATTAGGTTGTTATTCAGCTTCATATTATTAATTTCCTAACAGAATTATACTAAGTTCCAATACTTAAGTTGTGGATTTGAACATTTTTTAATCATGGAATGTCACGCTAAAATGATTCAACACAATTTTTTTTATTAGTTTAATATAAATAGTCCAATTGAATCAAAGTCGTTACCGACTACCTCTTCTAATTTAAGGTCGTTTTATATATTTATAGTATGCATCAAACATAGAACATTTTGCATTTAAAATGCAACCGTCCGATACTAAAAAAGGTTGTTGGTTTATAATGACAATCGTATACCAATAATGTAGCTTTGTGAATTAATTTCTATCTATAAGGGACAAATTTGCCAACCCAAGTTAGTTAGAGTGTCATAGTGTGACTTTATTTTTGTATCTATTTGTATTAAAGTTGTAATTAAGCCCTTTAATTTACGTGTAAAATATTGACACGATAAATTAATAATTAATAAGCCGATTTTAAAAAATATAAAAGAATCTATAAAGGCATATTTAGAAGTGAGGGTGTCCGCGTAACCAAATGCCAGCTGTAAGGTCATGGATTTGATCGCGTGTAAAAGTGGGCCATCCTGTGGGCCTCATCCGGCCCACATATATTTACTAATATTTACTTTTTCATCCCTCATGAATCAGAGAATCAGAAGAATCATAGTACCAATTGTTGACTAATTTGATATTTTTGCTTTTAAAAGAAGATATTTTGATGCATTTATAATACATGTGTCTACCGTAGAACTTTTTATTGATTATTAAAAGTTATATACACAATTAATTTGTCATTATATAGTTTTAACTAATTAAATTGGTAAACAAATAGGTTGAAACAATAGGAACTAAAGTTTATCTAAGAATGTATCGTATCTATAAATTTTATTATTTTGAGTAACAACTAACTCATACTATAAGTAGACGGTTATTTTCACACTTACCGAATAGTTTTACCACATGACATATCACGTCATTTACTTTTATATTTCAAATTTATTTCTTTATTACAAAATGAACCTATACATCCATTTCTGATACGTTGTTCTCCCACATAACATTTTAGAAGCTTCTACATCTTGATCTTCTATAGGTGTGTTCATCAGGCCATATAGTAATTTATTTGATTTATTCAAATTTAACATTTTTGTGACTCTGACAAAAACCTGACTCGACCCAAAGTTAAGGTTATATTATCTGATCTGAATCTTTACAAATAACCCGGTTTTATTTGGGTTGAACTTGAGTATCCGAGTTGAATAAACAATGTTTTGTCTATCCGAAACCCAACACAACCTAAAATCATACAATCTGTCACGAATCTATCCGAACAAGATTTCAGACCCTTTTTTCAAATTTTTAATACAATCAGACTTGATTTTTATTTTCGAGTTTTGGTTAATTTAAACACCTCTAATCTCTTAAATATTTTACTCTCTCGTATTTGGTTTTTTACTTTTAAGATGTAAAGAGACGATATCTGTAATTTTGTAATTTACAAGGACCAGAATCACAATTTTCTATAGTTTCACATTCCACCTTATAAACCTCTTCTCTTTTACAATTCTCCATCATCCTCGTTTTCTCTCTCTCTACATTCATACGCTTCTTCAGTGCTTCTGAATTTTGAAGCGACAGATTCATACCAAAACACACACACACACTCTCACTGTGTGTAACTTTTTCTCGTAAACTGCACCTAACGACATAATCATCATCTTCTAGCGGTGATCACGTTCAAAATCATTCGAATGTTCGCTTAATTCGATGGCTAAAAGCGGCATGTTTTCAGGGGATCCGGCGGTGTCGGTGGCGAAGGCGACGATGGAGTTGAAAAAGGAGTTACAGAGACTGGTGAAATCGATTGTTGAAGATTCATCATCAGAAGATGAAATTGAATTTGGATTGATTGATAGAGCTAATCAGACTTTGCAAGCTTTGAAGGATTTGAAAGACGGAGGGAAACAACGAACATCTTCGATTAAAAAAGTTAATGATAATAGTCGAAGTAATAATGGAAGTTCGAATTCGATTTGGGCTTCGTGTCCTCTGGAATTTCGTTGCCCTCTTTCGAAAGAACTCATGAGAGACCCTGTTATTCTCTCAACTGGTCAGGTAGTTTTTCAATTCAATTCCATCGTCAGTTATTATTATAACATGATGTTTTGTCGATTTCAATGTGTCAGAATTCAGATTACCGTCTGTTTTAGGAAATTATGATTTAATTGCAATAAATTAGAATGAGTTTGTGATCTGTTATGGTAAAGAATCAAAATTTAGGGTTTTTTTGATGAACTTTCAGTTTGATTAATCAATTGATAAGTGTTTTGGTCGGTAACAGTTTAACCTTTTTTTTAACAACAGTTTTTGTTACTTTCAATACCACCTAATCTCCTTTTGCAAGGATTGTACCAGTTTAATTAACCTAATAAAAAAAAACCAAACCTCTGCATATTGAATTATCTTCACTTTTGTTGAATTTTTCCCTGCTTCTTTGTTTGTTCAATAATGATCTTTGTGCTAATGATGTATCTTATTTGGTTCTAATTTGCTTAATAATAATCATTATGCTAATATTTTGCAGACTTATGATAGACCATTTATCCAAAAATGGTTAAAAGCTGGGAACAGAATATGCCCCAAAACTCAACAAGTTCTTTCACACACCATTTTAACCCCAAATAACTTGATTAGAGATATGATAACCCAATGGTGCAAGAATCGCGGGGTTCAATTTCCGGGTCCGGTTCAGTATTCAGATCAAGACGGGTTAACCGAAGCCGATCGCGATCTGTTTTTATCGCTTCTTAAAAAAATGTCATCAACACTATCAGAACAAAAAGAAGCTGCAAGAACTTTGCGGTCATTAACAAAACGAATGCCTTCGTTTCGCGCGTTATTTGGCGAATCGCTTGAATCCATACCACAATTGTTAACCCCATTGTGTCAAACAAAGTCCCAAAATGAAATCCACCCTGATCTTCAAGAAGATTTAATCACAACTCTTTTGAATTTATCAATTCATGATAATAATAAAAAACTCGTTGCAGAAACACCGATGGTGATCCCGTTGTTGCTTGATGCGTTAAGATTTGGGACGATTGAAACAAGAACAAATGCAGCTGCAACTCTTTTCACTCTTTCAGCTCTTGATTCTAATAAAATTTTAATCGGGAAATCAGGCGCGATGAAACTATTGATTGATCTTTTGGAAGAAGGTAATCCATTGGCGATGAAAGATGTTGCATCTGCTATTTTTAATTTATGCATTGAACATGAAAACAAATCAAGAGCTGTTAGAGATGGTGCAGTGAGAGCACTTTTAAATAAAATTAAAAACCGCGTTCTTGTTGATGAGTTTTTGGCGACACTCGCGATGCTTTCGAGCAACCAAAAGGCGGTTGAGGAGATGGGTGATCTTGGTGCGGTTTCTTGTTTGCTTTCTTTGATAAAAGAAACGAATTGTGCGCGTAATAAGGAGAATTGTATAGCGGTTTTGTACACCATTTGTTTTTATGATCGAACAAAATGGAAGGAAATGAGAGATGATGAGAGTAAGTATGGTACTTTATCTCAAGTTGCACAAAATGGTACTTCAAGAGCTAAAAGAAAAGCTAATGGTATACTTGATAGACTCAATCGCGCTATCAACTTGACCCATACCGCGTGATCTTAAACGGGTCGTAATCGGGTTTTCAAAAAGATCTGTAAATTCAACATCTTTCATCTCAATTCAGCTTTGAGTTGTAGTTATATCTTTGTTTGCTTTTCTTTTTCAAACTCAATTTTGTATATTCTTGTCCCCAAGTTTGAGCTTATAGCCATTGTGAATAATTTACTATATTATCATATATATTATATATCTATTTAAAATCTATTTATATGAATATGTTCTTTCAATATTTTAGATTTTTCACCAACAATCAAGTCAACCAAGCTCATATTTACTGTATTAGTTTTTGTCCAATGTTTATGCACATGGTTATGTATTAGATAATTGACCTTCACTTAAGGAATCACATGTTGTGTCTAATTTCAAGAAAATGGTTTTCTTGAATTATTATAGACACCCAATTGATAGAGACTTCGACTTTCAAGTTACTTTTTTTTGTGATCACAAGAACTTGTCAATTGAAAACTCACGTAACGTCAATATCCTGCTAACCAACCAGATCAGGTAATTGGTATGGTCACCGCACATTGAGCAGGTTTAACCAGTTCGGTCCCTAATCGATTTGACACCGTTAATATCCTGCTAACCAACCGGATCAAGTAATTGGTATGGTCATCGCGCATTGAGCAGGGTTAACCAGTCCAGTTCCTAATCGATTCGGTTCCATCGGTTTGAATTTCGGGATGAGAAAACCAAAACTGGTTTTCATTCACCAGAAACCGGTTCGTTTTTTCACGAACCGGTGTTTATCCGGTATGTGCATGGCTAGTACTTGAAGTTTTGAGTTTCCATACGAAATGGGAATTACTTTGGATTTATCTTATTAGGGACCATGGAATAAGAACCCAAAATTGATGGTCACAACCACATGGAATATAATTCTTGAATTATTGATGGTTAAAAACTAAAAAGTGAAGTGAATGGATGAGAATAATAATAAGAAGAGTATATGCCAATAATCAATGGGGCAAATGTGTTTTTTCTTGTGTGTGATACATCCATCCATCAATCTAAATGCCACCCATTTCTTTTTTGTTAATATTCTCCATTGAAAACAGTTGGGAACCCCATGACCCTTTATTCTGTCACCACCACATTACCTTGTTTTGGGTATATTATGCATTTATTGTTTACACTTTCCATGCTTTGAATTGACTTCAATTTATGGTCAAGGGTTCTTTAGATTTTTTGTAACTATTATTTTGATGATACTCGAACAATAGTAATTTTGTTAAACTTTTCGTTTTGGGCTGTATTATGTAATCATAGTTCCACCTTTTCATGCCTTGAATTAAACTTCATTTTAGATCAAGGGTTATTTAAATCTTTGTAATTAGTTAATTACTTTATTGATACTCTTAAAAAATGGTGCAAAATCTTGTTTGTAACCATTGTACAAACCAAACGATTTTGTTCTTGGATTATTTTGTCTAAATTCTCATGCTCATCGCAAAATTAAATGATGACACGTGTTCATTATTCATTCTTTCTAGTCTTGTCATCTTTTCTTTTCATTTCGTCACTTGCTATCATCAAGTTTTAAGAGCGTAATCGTGATCTGAAAGTTCAAAGTGTTTTATAACCACATATTATTGAAATTACGAATTTGCCCATACGAGGTTGTTAATTATTAAAAGATAACGTCGACGTTTCATTGTATTTAAAAGGACGATATTCCATGTAGGTACTATGTTATTTTTCACTAGTTTGATATCCCCCACCATCATGATCATAGAAGAAGAGGTTTTTCTTGATTTGGACACTTCAAAAATGGCTACTTTTTTGCTTCATAGAGCAAAAATGACAAGAAAAATATGTGGATGTCTCATAGGTAAAACAATGAAAATAGAAGTAGAAGAGCATCTTCCAAAAATACAATATAGTGGTCCAAAATCTCATGACTCACAATTAAAGGACCAAAAGTATAAAATAAAATTATAACCAAAAAAGTTATTGCTTACTTAAAGCTTAACACCCATATTTATTGGTCCAACTCTTTTATCTTTTACCAATTAATTTATTCATGCTTTTAGTTGAAATAGATAATAATTATTTTGTTTTTGTTTTTGATGTTATGTTTCTTGTTATAGTAATCTAGAACCATCCGTTAATGAGCAGAATAGAGAGATCTAGTTGTGTCCCTTAGTCATTCAACTAACGTAAATTTACATTAAAAAAGGTATCTAGCGTGGTTGCTTTACTTTTCTTAAATGAAATAAAAAATAAACTTGATTATGACTCATATAATAAAAACAAAATTGATATGAAGTCATTAACTTAGTTTCATTGACATCTTAAATTGTAAAATGTCGGTATATATTAAAATATACACAAATAAAAGTTTAATATTCGATTTGGTTTGATTTGATTGCGAGGGTATAACTAAAAGGTTAAGATCATAATTGGATATTTGTGGGTGGATTTATCTTAATTGGTGGAGATGTTGTCATTATTATATTCAACTCTTGTCCGGTAAATAAATAAAATAATCTATCCACTTTTTAATTTTAACCAAACATCTCACCCTATTTGTCAGTGCATTATCCTTGGAAGTCAAATATCTACTACCCTAACTCACAAAACTGTAGAATATATTCTTACATAATATCTTTATGTTTACATAATCCGTTATCCATGCATTAAAAAACACTAGATCTTTTTTTAGTATCTTGTAAGTATATATATAGTGGTGTTATAAATAAATCACATATATATCAAACTTTCTTCCATCAATAATGACTTAATAATGTTGAATCTGGCATCATATGGCATATAACACATATGTATATATACAATGTAAATATCTAGATGGGTAAAAGAAAGCTACGTGACTAAAAATGGATAAAGATAAAATTCACGTCTCATATGATTATATGCGTGAGATTATACTGATATAAACGTAGTTGTAACACACCTAGAAATATAAGTATTTAATTATTTCCCTCTTAGAAAACAGTTTATTTTCTAAAGCTCGTTTAGATGATTAATATGTGTAACTGTAACGATGTAAGAAAACAAAAATTATATTCTATAATCACGGTCCACATAGATCGAAAAAAATAAGGTGCTGGTATTATTACTAATATTTGCAATACATATAAAAATAACATTGGATATGTTTTCTTATTATTTGTGTTAGTAGTAGCATATCTAGGTATATTCAAAATCCAAACAAACGGTCAATAAAATCTTGGGAATGTATGATTAATTGATTATCAAGAATCTACATCGGGTTATGGTTACATAAAAATTGATTATTTTAAGCTTACATCTCCCCGATAAATGTTTATATCAAAGAATATATGCTTTCGACTTTTAAGTTTCAATTGGTGTAAATGGTGCAAGCCACAATGAATTGAATTGAATAAATGCACTAGCTGGTGTATGGTGTTTTAGGTACAAGTCCAAATGCATTGGTTGGGTTGTACTTCATTACCTACCAAATAACCAATGACATGATCTTGTACAAAATGAATACATACATTTATTTATTTTACATTTTTTGTTTTTAAACAGAGGATCTCGCGTGCTAGCCACCGGAAACCGGGCGATGTAGCCAAGGTCGATTCCTCGATCTCCGTGAGACCATACCCTCCAAATAGGCGGGAACCGGATTGAATCCGTAAACCCTCTACCCTTTTCAGGTTTGAACCGATGACCTATATCCGAGGTGCACTTTCTCCTCATCACAGGAAATTGCCCAGAGCAATGCTCTGGACAAAATTTGAACCTAAGACCTCCCAAAGGAAGAGCTTCAAGTCCACACCTCATCCTAATCACTTAAGTTTTTTTTTGTACATATTTTTGTAATAGTTTAGATAGTTTCCGTTTGAAAGGAGTTAAATTTTTGTATATGATAATAAAAATCATGTAAGCTGTTATGTATTATTAATCAATTATATTATAAATGATTATAATATATTATATAGGAGAATTAATCAAATCAGATCTTTTAATTTAGTAAAGATAAATTAAAAAAACTCTAACTAATATTTTTTTTCTCAAATATCTTGACGTATAAGTCGGAGTGAGGAAACTAAACGCTCAAACGAAAGCAAAATGAATGAATATGTTTGCATAAGGAAAATATCCAATATCGAACATAATTAAAAAAAACTTAAATATTAACAAAGCTCCAAAACAACTAACCGTGACTACAATTTAATGTCACATAGACAAAAATGTTATGGTGACTAGCACCCGTTGGAAAAATTTATGAGTGTAACAACCTCAGAGTATTGAAAACTAGAAAAAGGACAGGATGGAAGAAAGTGAATAGGATTTTTTTTAATTAAGATATTAAATTGTTTATCAAACTTTTTTTAAATTCAAATGTAAGAACTGGAATAAGTGAACACTTTAGATAGAGATAACAAAACCGTTTTATAGAGGTTCAAGTAAATGTTAACTAATCAACTCTCTCATCTCCTCGATTCTTTAGTAGGGATTGCTTCGCTAATCGTTTCTTACATTCTTTAGAATGGTAGTGAGCACAATACGATGTTTCATTTAGCAAAGAGAGTTGTCACATTCTTCAACACAACATGTCAATATACTATGTCCTTATAATTCCTCAAACTTTCACTATATCTACCTTCGTCACTTCGTGTGCCTTTGAAACAAACAAAAAATTAGTAAGCTTTAAAAATGTATTTAAATCCTTTTTTGCACCTAGTCATTTTTTTCTCTTTTTTGAACGGCGTCGGAGTGACGCATGTAGGATGAGATTATAACCGTGCATCGTTAGTTTGACAGTACAAAGCCCGACACACACGCGAGGAAACCCTATGAAAAAACCTTCTATGACTTGGAATTGAACATGTGACCTCTTACCTTTATATTTTTTTGACTATGTGATCTTCTATTTAACATATCACATGTCTATAAGTGTATTTAGAGGTGCACAAACCAGGCTTTTTTAATAACCTGTTTCGGGTATGCAATTAGTTTAAGGTTTTTTTGTGAAACGAAGAACCCGTTATAACAATAACAATAACCGATCCCGGTTGCGGGTATGGGTTTACAAAAAAAAAACTTACGCTATGTACTGGGTACGAGTAGGTATGTAACCGGGTATTAAAAAATCGGGTATTTTAATACCATGTTTTGGGTTTTCTAATACCTGTCTCCGGATTTTTAATCCCTAGTCTTCATTTTATATTACAAAAATATAAAATTGTAAAATGAAAGGTAAAAAAACATACTTTAAATATTTTATTTATGTTTATTTTTAAAATTGAAGAAACTACCAAATTAAAGACAACTGTATATGCATTATATAAAACTAAACTGTCTTTGTCGTCGTGGTCATCGCCTATGTTGTTTGTGTTGTACTTTCAAAAGCCATTTTGAGAGCATCTATAATGCGGCTTTGAAAATATGCAGAAAAGTAAATATAAGCATATATAACGATTTCTTTTGAAATTGTGTTCACATATAATTTTATTTGGTTTGGTGCAAAACCAAACCAAATAAAATTATATGTGAACAAGTAACGAATATGTTGACATTTTGAAAATTTTGCTTGTCACACTGGACTACAGCTACACCCAAGTCCCAACATGAAACATATGAAAACCATAGCTCAAAGCATAACGTTTGAGGCGAGAATAGAGGGGAGCGATAACGTCGTAGCCTGATTTAAAGTTGCACAACACGGGTATAAAATTGTTTTTTTTTCCTGGTACCGTTCCAGATTTTTTTTGTACTTTTTTTTTCGCCTCTAAGTATATTGGGTCGTTCTTATAGACTGACTTATACTGTTTAATGGGTCAAAAATTAATGGGCTTATTTGCTATTGTTTAAAATCTTATTGGGTGATTTGATATTTCTCAATGGGTTTACTTTTATTAGTTTTCAAGAATAATAATGAAAATGGGTATTGACGGAATTAAAATATTGTTTATAACAGTTTTATATTTGTTTATTAGGTTAATAACAGTTTTACATTCACAAAACATATTATCAAGTATCAACCATGAGGTAGTAATGATCACAAAATCCAAATGAAAGCTGTAAATACAAAATGTGTCTCCAACATTTTAAACCTTGCAATTCACAAATATTAATAATACAAAGCTCGTTAAACATAAAAAGATGAGATTGTTAATCATCAAAATGGTAAGCATAATTCGACTGAACCGTATTTACACCAAAAAGACGAGATTGTTAATCATCAAAACGGTAAATATTATTCGGTTGAACCTTATTTGCACCAACAACTGTCACATGAGATGGAAGCAAAAAATAACAGTCAGTCAAGTAAACCATCAAATATATATATATATATAGACAATAAGAATCTTAACTGTCAACATAAACTGTAATAAGATAACTGGAAATCCAGAAAAAAACACACTGCAAGTCTCTCAAATTTGTACAATCAATCAATCAACTTAAAAAGAAAATATAAAAAATAAAAAAGTAAATAAAGTTTGGATAAAATTACAAACAAGGAATCAAAATCCATGAGTGGGACCCATCTAGCTTCCAATGAGAGTGGTTCCATGATCTTTGTTATCTTCAAACCCATCAACAAATGACAGTTGTTGTCTGATGTTATTAACAAGATGCAATGCTTCTTGATCTAGCTTTAAGGGATACCTTTTTAAGCTCTGTAATTTATAAAAAAATAATATTAATAATAATTAATTAATAGATACGAAAATATGTGACGTATTAACCAGATTAAATCGTGTTTGATGCCTATGATTATTAATCTCATACTGAGTATGTCTTTAACTGTCTAACAAAACTGATTACATAAGTAATATAATTAGTTTATTAATTTACCCACCTTTTAAACCTAATTTCAAAGAATTTTATTTTAATCACACAAAGTGTTTTACTTTTATTACAGAAAAATGTCATTTTATTCACTAATTTGTTGTTAAATTCAGAATTTGGCAAACATTCAAATACCTGATTATGCCAGTTTTCACAACTACAAACAACAAATTCCAAAACTATTTTCAACCGGCCGTTTTTTCTAATTGGTTACCTGAAAATATTATGTAATTACAGATAAAGAATTGTATATCATACCTCAGAAGCCCATAAGCAGTCGCGGGGCCTACGAGGAATAATATGAATATGTGTCTGAACCAAGTATAACAATAACAAAATAATCAGTTAATTCATAAAATAATTAATAATTAAAATTTCTTAATAAGAATTAGGATTTTTCTTGGTTATTGATACTTACATGAAATATAACTTGGCCTGCATCCACACCATTGTTGACTAACAAGTTGAATGAATCTGAAATTTGAATTTGTAATGTCACAAACATAACACCAATTGAAATATGAACTTGAATAATTAAGAAAAAAAGATTAGCAAAAAACATTAAGAATCAACCAAATTATTGTATTAAAAAAATAAATACCAGAGCCCGTGGCTTTCATGACCGCCTTGCTGATATACGGTACTTTTGAGCACATGGCAGCCACCACCTGCAAAATTACCACATTATAATTAAATTTACCAAAACAAATTATCAACAAAAAAAAATATATATAATTCTAAAATAATTCAATGGTAGAAAACGAGTTAGTTGCACAAATGGCCCATGTGGTTTGATCAAATTGCATGTTTGGCCCCTAATAATTCTAAAATTTGCAAAGTTAGTCCAAACTTTGTGGCATGGTTTCATCTTTAGCCCCTGACCTTAACACCGGTTAGTTTTTAATAAAATTAGCCCTACAAATGAGTTAAAATCAATAAAAAATGATTGATTTTTATGGATATTTACTAGATTATAACTATTTTTTATTGATTTTTTTAGTTTATTTTAACTCATTAAGGTTGCAATCGTAAGTCACGTGAATGACACATGGGCTAATTTTCCGTTAAAAACTAACTGCTCTAAATGTCAGGGGCTAAAGGCACAACCTTGTCACAAACATTTGGACTAACTTTGCAATTTTTAAAATCTGGGAGCCAAGCATGCAATTTGATCAAACCACAGGGACCATTTATGCAATTAACTCATACAAAAATTAATGAGATTTATATTATTAATAAGAGCTTACCGATGGTGGAGTTGCTACCAAAGATGGAAAGTGGCATCTAGGAATAATAAGACAATGCCTGAAAAATGGTAAACTAAATTAGTTACCAAAAATGTTCTAAACTTCTAATACTTAAACATTAAAAGATATAAAAAGAATTTTAATTATATAGATTGCAAGTCACTTTTTACTCCCCATTGTCATTTTCAAGATTAAATGTCTTTAAAAATTAAATGAAACAAACAATTTGTTTCATTTAATTTTTAAATACATTTAATCTGGCATAAAAAAGATCAGTGAATTTATATTATATAATTTAATAAGCAAATTACATATGATAGTATGGTACCTTACCCAGGACTCACAGGATTGTTATCCAAAAAGCATACGCATTCATCATCTTCATATAGCTGTAATCAGATTGATCAAACTTAATGAAAATAAGAACAATGTATTATGTTGATTATTATATAAAAGCAACATTAGGGTTGATTAGTTGAGTACATGAAATTTCATATGGATTCATTATGCTAATTTAGATACACAAACTATTTTTGAAACATCATAACTTCATGTTTCTTGAAAAAAGTGATATTTGCAGGCAGATTAAATGTGCAAAGACATAACAATTTCTTAATCAAACATTAAATTAAAAGTAAATCATGAATTACAAAAAGTAATGAGTGAAAATTTAATCGCAAAATCCTGCAGACCTCATTAACTTTTCTTAGAAATTACAAATTTAGAGTATTATATAACATCTAAAGCAAGAGATTTGAAGTAAAACAATAAAATAATTGATGATGAACAAGAGACTTAATCGATTAAGAATGTTTTCTTAAAAGGCCACAAAAACTGTTTATTAATGACTATAAAAGTATTCAATTTCCAAACTGATAAACCTAAGATCCATCTTACCACCAAATTTGTGTATACAAAACTCTAGCGAATTAACTTAATCAATCAAACATAATGCAAGATTTCAAAATAGCTAAAAAACCCAAATCAGATATACCTTCAAAGCAGGGGCATCACCTCGAACAATCTTACAAAAAACACAATCAGTCTCCAAATTGGACTGTTTCTCAGAATCAGAACAAGAGTTGCAATGAGATTGCGAGACAATCGATGAGTAAACATTATCCGAACTGGGTTTGAGTGTAATTGGACGAAGATGAGAAGCGATGATGGAGAAACGACGTCGTTGTGCGGCTTCCATTATCGCTCATTCAATCGATATCAATAGAGAGTGAAGCAAAACAGTGAGGTCGTGATGAAGTTTCCGATCAGCATCACCGCCACCGTGACGGGGTAACTCCGATTGAAGAAATCAAATAGGGGTTTTGTGGATTTTTGTGGAGCAGAGAAGAAGGGTGGTTTCGTTGGTTGTGGATAATCCACACTGCGATCTTTGAAAACGACAAATTAATTTTTAATTGGGTCGCTCGTGGATTAAATCTCGATTAAATTTTATAAAATTTGACAGAAGTTTTGACATGTAATATTTTTATTATTATTATAAAAGTTTAACAACAATTGGATCATGTATAGCGTGTTCGTATTTAAAAAGAATCCATATGCTTATGAAACAATATCTAAATGTCTTCTAAAAGATAAACATTTGACTTAATCAAAATAAAAAAAATAAAAAATTAAAATGAGGAGACATAATTTTAATGTGCGACAAGCATTTTTATAAATTGCATAAAGTCGGTTAAATTTTTTTTTTTGATGTGTGTAGCAATAGTATTTTCGATTGATTTATTTATTTCAAATCATATTTTGCAACACTTACACTATACATTACAAAGAGTTGGCTACTTAATATCTATTTAATTAATAGGTGATGGTTATAATACAAAGGACTTTTTTTATGAGTAAGGTAGAAAGGAATCTCGTATTGACATCTGGTAAATTCGAATTAAACATGAAAGGGTATTATCGTTATAATCAAACCGCCTGTATTTCAAAACAGAAACGTAGAATAAGGGATGCATATTTCATGCAAACGGTTACGTTCTATTTTTAATTAGTCGATTTGTATAATCCAAATCCTTAAATTTCAATGTTCTAAGATATAGGCTTATTTTCTTTTAGAATTGATATTTCATGAACAACTTTCTCATTAATTTCAATTATATGATTACTCACATTCAATCCATTCCTCTTCGAATCGTAATTTGAAACCAGACAATAAGCTATTCTTGTTGGAACTGTTTCAATTTTAATGTCCAAGTAACGTAATTTGAAACCAACCAATAAGCTATTCTTGTTGGAACTGTTTCAATTTTAATACCCAAGTAACTTTCAAAACCCATTTCTTTTAAAGCGTCTTCTTGCTATAATGTCATTTTTCTTATACATGATTTAAGGTTCCCTACACCTACCCTTGTCTTTAGGGGTGTTCACCGGGTTAACCCGTCGGGTTTCTGGTTAATCGGGTCGGGTTTGTCGGGGTTTTAAAATTTTTTTTTGACCCGCAACCCGACCCGTATAAGGTTCGGGTTAGTCGGGTCACGGGTTAGTTGGGTCGGGTGAGTCGGGTTATTCGGGTCGGCGCAAAAAAAAGTTCAAAAAATACTGATTTGTACCAATTTTTGACACACTTGACCACTTTAATCAAGTTTTGATACAAAGATTAAAAAGTCAGGAGGCATCATAAAAAATGGACTTTCAATTCATTAAAGTAGTTAAACTCATGACATATACAAAGATCAAAAAGTCACGTGACATAAAAAATGACGGAATTAAAATTTCGAAAACATTTGACATAAAAAAAAGTCAAGTTACATTACTCCATGTGAAAGCATACTAAAATTTCAATCCATGCAATTTTGAAGTTTAGAGATAAAGAATATAAGAACTATTATCTTATTTTAATTAAAAAAAAGGCTTAATCGGGTTATTTGGGTTGACCCGCAACCCGAATAAATTTAAATATATAACCCAAAACCCGACCCTATTAGTACTTCGGGTTAGTCGGGTTGACCCGAATAACCCTATTAACATATGTTGACCCGATTAACTCGACCCTAATAGGCTTAATCGGGTTCGGGTCGGGTTGGGTTAATCGGGTTCGGGTATTTTGGACACCCCTACTTGTCTTCAACCGATGGTCCATCAAATATACAAATGGTTTTCTAGCATTTGTATCATCTACTAGAACTTTAGATACATCCTTCGGTACATCAGCTTGTATAGAAGTCTTTGAACGTTTAGGAGGTGGATCAACAAAGTCATCATCATCGTCATCAATAGCATCCACATTCGATAATATAATTACTGCATATAGACGATTAAAAAAGTGAAACACGGACGAACACACAAATAATACGGGCTACATTTGATTATATACGCATCACATATTAAACATGTCACAAAGTAATTGAAAATATTCACAATCTAGTAAATACGTACCAATGAGAAACAAATAGGTACTGACATTTGATTATATACGCATCACATATTAAACACGTCACAAAGTAACTGAAAATACTCACAATCTAGTAAATACGTACGAATGAGAAACAAATACGTACTGACATATTAAAATTACGGTAAAGAAATTGTTTTCTTTTTCATTTTGCATGAACTAACATTTTTTCTTCTTGATGGATGGACGATCATTGTTTTTCTTTTACCTAAACTCTTTCCGGCACCGTGAATCCTTACTGGATGGTTGAGCTTTTTCCTAACACAACGAAAACACGACTATTAACTAAACAAAACACTTAGCAAACAAACAAAAAGTGAAATTCGACATTTTTTTTCAATAACCTTCAATCATCTTTCCCTTTTTTGATTGTTCCATATTTAGATTCTTCGAATGCAACGAGATGAAGTTAAAATATTGACTTTCTTGTCGACTGTGACACCCCGCTCCCCGGCCCCAGGCCTCCGGCCGGTCCAGGGGGCGGTCTGCCAACTAATCGGGTCAGTCAAGCGGCAGGATCGAGTCAACCGGT
>WOUH02000041.1:7135390-7149784 GCA_009936405.2 Stevia rebaudiana | reverse complement strand
ACACGAACTAAGCTAGTAGAGACTATGGTGCTGTTTGTTTTTTTCGAGATAAAATGTATGCGGTCTGCGGACCATATTTGCAGACATCTGCAGAAAAAGAGGTGGACCAATCCTCTACAGTCTGCAATAAGAAAAAACTGTTTGTTTTTAGCGCCTGCGGACTGTTAAAATAAACTGAAATTTAAATAGACGGACTTTTAAAACTTAAAAACTTTCTCATTTTTTTGGTAAACCAACATCGCATAATCGACAATAGAGGAAAATCGATCAAATGCGATACATCGACAATGGATGACGTTCTTGTGATTTCGTCAAGATGATGTTTTCGTCCAGATGATGATGAATTTGTTGATGAACAGCAATCGATGATGTTCTTTTGATAATCTCGCCATTAGGAATTAGAATAATCGATGATTTTGTCTAGATGATGATGAACTTGTGCGATGAAGAATGATGAAATAGAAAATGAAAAATACATCCGAGAATGAAATTCAAATTAAGAGATTTTATGAGAAAATATTAGGATTTATTAAATAAAACAAATCCTCTATGATAAAATAATAAAAACTCGTTACGTGTTTTTTCCTCTCTTGGTTAAGCTATATAACACTTTGCATTTAATAATTGGACAATATTGTAAGTGTGTCTAATGACAAGGTTTTCATAATATTAAATGAATTATTTATTTCAATTGTTTTATTAAACTACTTTTCTTATTATTTTTAATTTACATTTTAACAACATAATCACATTAATACATTTTTTATTTATTGCAAAAAAAAAAATATACGTTTTTCACAATTACATATCATTCAATTTATATTTTCCATAATATTTAATATCTTATCATTTGTCTTATTCATTAACTCTTATAGTCTATATATTTTCTATAATTTTTCATTTCTTTCCCCCTTTTGTCTACATTTTTCTTTTCAAGTTCGTTGTGTAGCTTGAATTATTAAAGAATATAGCCATTGATGGCACTTCAACGACTATATTCTCTACAGTCATAATTATTCACATCCGCGATTGAGGAACCCAAGACACCTTCAAGGGCCCAAATAGGCGGTGTGGTAAACAACCCATGTCATGAAAAAGTCACGTCTGGCCCTTTCACTTATACATCCACCCTTAAAGAATCTGATCTGAATGCTCAGAGATGGTTGAAATATATAAGTTAAATAAGAATAGTTTTCTTTCTCTTTATTATGTTAACTATATGTTTATATTAGGGTATTATCTCATAACAATTAAATCTTTTTATTATTATGTAAGTTTTCTATAATTATTAAATTTTAATTAATCTTTTTCTAATATTTTTTTAATTTTAATCGTAAACGAAAATATTTTAATATTAATATATTATTCCATTAATAATTTATATAAATATATTAAAAGATAAATATGAGTATATGAGAAGGTACAACTGGTTGTAAGTTGTTTGATACTGCATACATAGTGTATAATTGCACAATATATATAATACGACATACTACACATATGGAGTGTGATGGTAATTTTCTAATATGTTCCTTAGAATTCATATAAGTGTTTTCAAAAAGATTTTATTGTCTTTTTTATTTGTTCTTTTCATATGACATATTGTAGCTACACTGTACATGTGCAGTATGATGATAAATCATATATTTTTTAAACGATTTTTTACGTTTTCTATGAGGATTTCATTAGTTTTTTTTGTCATTTTTTTAAGGAATTATATATATTACATGTATATTACATATACTAGCTTAAAACTCGTTTATTATACGGGTTACATAATCAACACTTCGATTTTTTATCATCAAATCATTACATTTATATCAAGTTAATATGTTGTAAACATTTATTTTTTATATGACTATCTATTATGGTTTGAGATTTTTTTAAAATATTCATTAGAAATTTTTAAATATAATTTTCTTAATATTAGTTGATAATTATACAAATTACAAAAAGTCTGATTTAAAATTAAAAAAAAAAAATACTAAAATGTGGTATTAAGTCTTTGAGATTTGCAAGACTTAACAATTTCAGTACACCCTTAATGTTTTGTTCTTAACGTTTCAAGTTATAACAGTTTTAGTCATTATACCCTTAACATAAAACTGTTTTCGTCATTAAACCCTTAACAATTTTCTTCATTAGAAAATTTCCGTTAAAGGTTTAATAACGAAAACTGTTAAGAATTGAAACGTTTGAGACATAAATTTTTAATACTAGAAACATTAGGGACGAATATTGTTAAGACTTAAAACGTTAGGGCATGTCTTTTTATTTTTTTTCTAATATAGATTTATTATACTCCTGTTATAGATATACAAATTTATGTTTTAATAACTCAAATCATTTCAAAAAAATAATAACATACAGATAACATTAACAAACCACTCAAATGATAGATCAAAAGATAAAAGATAAGCGAAAAATTTTGGAGAATGATGATTCCGCATTGAGATACGACCTGATAGCGATGCAAGACAAAAAAGTTATAAGATATGTTCTGTCATAGGTTATGCAAGGTGATATTATGATGAGTTGGAAGTTGGTACGTAACCTTAAAACAAACTCGTTCTCTTGTCCAACAACTCAACGCGTGAGATTGTTTTATCGTGGATACGTGTCAGTCGGTGGTAACGCTGATAAACTTCACGCGTAATTGAATAGGAAAAACCAACGGTTGTGATCTCATCTCTCCAAAACCGCCTAAAAACCTATATAAACCCTCGTCATCTTTTGCTATTTTCATCGTCTCTAACTTTCTCAACCCGAACATAATATTTAGCTTGTGAATTGTGACCTCCTGAAAGTTACGAGAATGGCGTTTTCTGGATTTATTGTGATTATGTTGTTCGTCTTGACCGTCGGATCTGCACTTTCTCAGTCACCGATCGCATCTCCAACGATATCGCCGGTAGCTTCTCCAACAGTATCGCCGGTGGCTTCTCCGTCGATCTCTCCTAGCTCTACGCCGATCGAAGCTCCTTTAGCTTCTCCACCGGCTCCTCCGACCTCTCTTGCTCCCGGTGGCTCTCCGGCATCGTCACCGTCAATCACTTCCAGTCCTAACGGATCTCCGACTACTTCTCCGACGAGCTCTGCTACCTTCAACAGAGTTGCGGCCGGATCTGTCGCTGTGGTTGTCTTCGCTGCGGCTTTGGTTCTGTAGAGATCTGATATGGTGGATAATTTTTTATATATTCTTAGGATATAGAGTTTATTATTCTTATGATATACTTTTACTATTTTTTCATTGTTTTTTTTTGGATTATTGACGGTTTGTAGTCCAGTGCACAGGATTGATGATATTATTACTGATTATATTATGAGATGTTCTTAGTTTATATATATATAATATATATATATATATTGATTTGCTTTATTTAGAATATGCTTTGTTTTGTTACGTATTCTAAGTTTTGTTCCTACGAGTGTTAAAACAGATTGGATGCGTTTTATGATAATTATATTTATAAACTTGCTACATTAAATTAGTGTAAGCAATGGCTTTTTTACTTTATGTTTGTGATGCATCTGATGCTTGGTGTTTATGTGTATGTTTATGTTTGGTTGCGTTTAGTTTTGGTTTTGGTCGTGGTGTTGGAAGTACAGCTGGCATGATAGAAAATCATGTGCAGTTCTGCTCTTCTTTACAATCCACTACAGCATAAATGGGTTGAAATAATAGGAAAATATATTAATCGGTAATAAGATTAATATACTAGCCGTCAATTTCTACAATTTCAAACTATTTATGATGATAAAATGGCGTAAAAACATACTATGATATAGAATAGAAAAACATATAGAAGTGAAGTGATGAAAAAAAAAAGTGGGAAAAATTGTGGGTGGGGTGGTATTACAGATTTACAGATGAACCTATTTAATTCTTTAGCTCTACATTTTTGAGCCCAACAATACCCCAAATATACTACAGTTTGCGGCCCACTAATGTTATTGGCCCATATTCATCATGCTGCATTTCTGGTCTTGTGGAGTTAGAGGTCCTCAAAGCCTCAAATCGGTTTTTCCAAGATCCGGTTTTGGATGGGAACCGGTTTCGGTCAAAAAAAAGTCAATAACCGGGTAGAGAGGAACCAGTCGTTGTTCGGTTTTGGATGGGAAGCGGTTTTGTGCGGTTCCTAACCGGTTTTTGGTTGGGTAGAGTGGAACTGGTTCCGATTCTGGTTATGATTATTCAGAGAAGCTGGAACCGCCAGTTCAGGTATGGTCGGTTCCGGTTTGGGTAGAAACCGGCGGCTCCGGTTCCAAAACCCGTACGACCTTCCATCTAGAGTGATCAAATTGATTTTTTAAAGATCTTGTTCTGGCTTCCGGGTAGGAACCGGTTCTGGTTTGGTCAACAAAAAAAGTCAATAACCGGTAGAGAGGAACCGGTTCAGGTTTTTTACAGGGTTTTGACCGGTTTTTGGCCGGGTAGAGTGGAACCGGTTTTGGTAATTCCAAAATTTAATTAGGTTCTTATATAAATATTTAAAATGTATTTAATAAAAGACAAGGACATTTAGTCAATCTAAAAATATTTAATGGAAAACTTAACTGACTTCCAATCTAGGAACCACACGTGTTAATGCAAACTATTGGACCAATCATAGAAACTAAAACTGAAATCTGATCAAACCATATGGACCATCCGTGTAATTATTTCTTTTTATTATATATCAATATTACAACTAAACTCCATATTTATTATATAAGATACATGGATCATTCAGTTAGGTAAACTATATAGCTTCTTCTTCGATTCTACTCAACATGCAGTTAACTGCATCAGCAATCTCATCGACTGTTCTCATTTGGCATCCATCTTCAAGCTGCAGTTCATCCAACAAAAAAGGTTCAACATAACTGAGAAAAAAGTTAATTACTAATTAGTCGTCCAATTCCAGAAATGCCGTATCAGATTAATAAAAAAAAAAAAACTAGAATTCTCCTAAATACATTAAAATCGACAAATAGCATTTGGTTTAACAATTTTGAAGATTATGAAGATGTTAAACGTATAAATCCATAAATCGTAAATATACTACAAATGTAAAAAGTTGTAAATTTACACATTAGCATTTGTTTAAATTTCATTTTTAATATACTCACTAATAATAAATTGACTAAACTGTCAGATTCGTTCATGTGTTTTGTGCCTTTTGTCAATTTTATAAAAAAAAAAAAAATTCTTTTTTTGTATCTCAGCACATTAATACTTTTTTGATTAAACAAAACATTTTTGAATGAAAATGACAAAAGTTCCCAAAACATATGAATAAATTTGAATAAATTTAAAGAGTAAAGGCTTAGATGCTAAAAATATTACTTTTCCAATATAGTTATGCATTATGCTAAAAGCTTATACATATTTATATGTGTGTAAAGTACAATTTTTTTTTTTTTAAAGATAACCAAGCCGACTCGATGAGCCACGTACTCACTCAAGCTTTTTATAAGTCTAGGACTGGCTAAACATTTCAGCCCGTTAAGTTAAACAAGCTGAGCTGAGCCCAATCAAAGCCGGCTTGAACATTGAAATTTAGAAAACTCAAACTAACCTTGACACTAAGGCTATAGAGTACCATATGATCGACGGTAGTAACATTAAGATGGAGTAAAGTGAGCCACAAACACTGTAGCCAAGCCACCATTTTCACAAGCTGCCTATGGCGTTTCTTTGTTAATATTTTGAGGTTTGCATAGTTCTCAACCATAGTTACTTCAATCTTCCCCATAGCCGGTGGTCGGTGGTCAACCACCATGGAGACACCACCGTCAACGTCATTAGCCAATCGAGTAGAATATTGCGGAACCGAAAAGAAATCACCAAATGGAAGAGGTAAATCAGAGTATCTATTGTTGTTGGCTTCTTGCTGACATTGTTGTTGGCTCTTTTGTGCCTCTAGGATTTGTAGTTGGTGTTCAAGTTCTTTCACAAAATTTATTGCACCTCCAATTGTTGATGCTTGATCCCCCTGGAAACAAATAAATGACTTTTATAATGTTATTGGAAAGGTAACCATAAAAAAATAGGAACTAAGGAACATTGTGCATCATTTATCTTTAATACAAAAAACAATAATCCAGTACAACAAAAGATAATCAAGTACAAAAAAATTAATCTTGTACAAAAAAAATAATTCAGTACAAAAACAAATAATTTAGTACAAAAAAATTAACAGACCATAAGTGTTCCCTAGTTCCCATCTTTTTTTATAGTTTCCCAATAAACATCACTCAAGTGATGACACCCTCTCTTCTGTGTGACGCTTATATTTCACTGACGCGTCATCACCCACACTCCACCCATTACGCATAGCCTAATTAAGCCCGTGCCTTTCTTGGGCGCTGAAAAGGTTATGTTTTATAGTGGCAATATATCGTACCCGTATTACATATGGGTTCTTCTACTTTTCATAATATACGTTTAAATGATATATTGGTTATTCCTAATTAATGTCAAGAAAAAATTACTATGCATTAGCATGTTAACAACCGACAACCTTGTGGATGTTTTGTTTTCTCATCCACATTTTTTATTTTAAGATCGAGTAAGAGACGGATCCTAGCTCAAGGAAAATGTGAACAAGGCTTATATATACCTCATAATCAATCAAACATTTTTGACACTAATTAATTATTAACTCTTAAATAAATTTGGACATTTTTCGATAAATCTACTTTACCGAAGCCTGTTTTGTGTTGTTCATGCCAACTATCAAAACTCAAAAGCCCAACGCTTATTGTTCTCTTCGAATGAAAACGGGCCAATAAGCCTTTAAACTTTACTACATTGAGATTCATGTGGACCATCACCAATATGCTCCGAAGATAATTACAGGAAAACCTCTATAAATTAATAATGTTGGGATCATGATATTTTATTAATTTAGCGAGATATTATTATATCGATAAATTAATGAATTATTAATTTAAAGAGTTGGCTTACGAAAATACAACTCTTCAGAACTTTTTATTGTAATACGAGAATGAGTCAGGTTCAAATAGAAAAGATCCTTATGGTAGGAAGGGTAGGAAGGATTTTATTTTTCTCATAACTGACTCAAACGAACTCCAATTGAACTCATTTCAGCGGCGTTATAACCATCTCATCGAACCCTTTAATCTCAACTTTTAGGGTTTAGCTTTTAAGGTTTAGAAAGGGTTCGACGAGACGTTACAACACCGCTAAATAGCTCAATCGGGGTCCGTTTGATACCCTACTACACCTACTTACTATAAGGACACTCCTTAGCATAACCTCACCCATATGAGAATATAGTGTTTCAACTCTTAAGTGTAATGGAGAGATATAAAGATAAACTCAATACACACTTAAAGTTCACAATAAAACAAGTGACTATAGATTCATTTTTTACTAGCTCACCCTAGAATTTGTGAATATTTTTGTAATTATTAATTTATAGTTTCGTTGGGACCAATATATTTACATTGTGATTTCAAAAAAATTATTATCTTATTATTTTATCGATTGGGATCCAATTTTGTACTGGTCCCAAGTTGGAACCGAGCAAATTATTAGTTTTATCGAGGTTATTAATTTATCGAGTATTAAATTATAGAGGTTCTACTGTATATTTAAATAAACTGTACAGAAATAATTACTTAGTTTTTAATTTCTTTGATTAATAAGTGGCTAATGATACTTGTAGGTGAAGAAGCAATTTCAATCATACACAGAAAATGCATCACAAAGAAGCAATCTCTACTTAAAAGCATTTCTGAGTGAGGACAAATCAACGGCTCATGATCTTATCGCTCAAGCTGAACCATTTGCAAAATCAGGAACCAAGCTCCGGAACCACATCAACCGCATCCAGGTAACCACGGTCACACCATCGTGCACCTTGGCTCGATCACATTCGAGTCTTTTAACCCAATATTTCTAATAACTGTGTTTCTTATCATTGACAGGAAGGCGTAAAGTGGGAAAGATGTCGCATTAAAGATTTCAAAAAAAGTTTTATGAAAATGGGAGATAGGTTAAACAACATAGAAACCCCGATTAACGGGATGAAAACAGCGGTGTCAACCATTTCTTTGTTTCCCGTTATAATCGACGACGAGTTGAAAACCTACTTGCAAAGTGAACGTGTTCAACAAACGCTGAAACTCGATCACGCTAAGTGTTTTGTACCGTTTGATGATGCGGTTACCGTTCCCGAACAAAAAGACCAACTATTCGACAAATCCTTACACGCGATCGCCTCCGGTTCACCAAACCATAAAAACCTACCCGTGTTTTTCTTCTTGTCATGCTTAGAACAACTTATAAACAACCCAACCATGAACCCAAACCCTAACCCTAAACCCGAGTCACTCGATTGTCAGAAGACTAGTAACGATAACATAACCGAAGAATTGAAAACCAAAGGAAACGTGACTCGATCAAGTACAGATCGACTCGTGTTTGCTTTAAAATGTTCGGTTTCTTTAGCTCTCGCGGTGCTTCTCGGCATGTTTTTTGACAAAAAGAACGGGTATTGGTCGGGACTCACGATAGCAATCAGTTTCGTAGAAGGAAGACAACCGATTTTTACAGTTGCAAATAACCGAATACAAGGTACAGCAATCGGATCAGTATACGGTGTACTCGGTAGTTGTCTTTTAGAGCAATTTGCTGAAATAAGATTTATTATTATCCTACCATGGATTGTTTTCACAAGCTTGTTACAACATAGTAAGATGTATGGTGAAAGTGGCGGCATATCGGCGGTGATCGGGGCACTTTTGATTTTGGGCCGGAAGAACTACGGCCCGCCAAAAGAATTCGCCATTGCGAGATTAACCGAGGTTTCAATCGGGCTTTTTTGCATGGTTTTGTTGGAGATCATACTTCAGCCCGTTAGGCCCGTAACTCTGGTCAAACTTCAAGTGCCCCGATGTTTGGGAACGTTAGACGAATGCTTAAGTCGTATTCCCGATTTTGTTACTACGAATGAAAAAATCAAGAAAATGAAATCGGAGGTTAACGGGTTAAAGAACTTGATTAAAGATGCGAAATCCGAACCTAGCTTTTGGTTTCTACCGTTTAAGGCTCCTTGCTATGAAAACACATGCGAAACGTTATCAAAGATGGTTGATTTTATGCAAATTATGATGTATAACACGCGGTTTATAACAAGTTTATCACAAAGTTGTGATGGTGGATACAAAGAGCTTCAAGAACTCATCAACGACAGTTTGAACATTTTGAAGGAAAAAACGGGTCCATGTATCAAGCATCTACAGAAAATCACATTGGTCAAGTCAAATGAGGTATTTGACCTCGAAAGCGAAGGATTCTTTGACTTAGAGTCAGGAAGTCAACTGAGTTCAGAAGCGAGTTCAAAAGTTATGGAAGCTTTTGTTCAACATTTGGAAGAAATCAAAGACAAGATTCAAGGTGATGAAGAATGTAAAAGAAAAACCGTTATTCATTTAAATTCGTTAGGGTTTTGCATCGGGTGCCTTGTGGGAGAAGCAACGCAGTTGGAAAAACGCATAAAAGAGATGATTCGGGGTGAGAATCCTTACACGCGAGTGGAGTTTAAGAAACCATGTTACAAAAGCGACACATCAGATTCATCGTGAAAAAAGAAGCACGCGCGTGACACTAACCGACAGCAGGGGTATTGAATTTGAATGAACAAGAAGAAAGATTGATAAATACGCGATGAATTAATATTTAACGCATTGGTTCAACAGGTAATGAAGTACTCTTGACAATATGTAGGAAGATGTAGAGAGAATATAGCATTTACCATCATTTATATGTAATTTGAAAATGATATTTATAAACAGCATAAATTACTCTTAAATAAAATGACTTGCATGAAAACATAATTTTTAATAGAAGCATTTGATAACAAACTACATGAACTTAGAAGTATGTTCAAAATGCAAATAATAAACATTTGAAATTAAAGTTTTTTTTAAGTACCAAATTATTCGTCTTCCTGGCTGCGCAACCTGGCTAATTTGTTGGTAACAACCACGTCTAATTGTGATGCGCGTTCGACGATTTCCTTTCTTTTGCGGGTTGATACATTGTGTGCTATCTCAGCACAATATGTCCTGAAATTTTATAACAAAAAATTAGAAAAAATAGTTGGTATTATATTTTTAACTTACTGATAATATTTTTTATGTTAGATTTGAAAAAAACATTGTAAAGGGCAAATTTAAAAGGCCTTAAAAAAGATTATGTCAATTTTAATATTTAAAGTTCTAACTTGAAAAATGCTCAATAGAGATAAGTCTGGTAATATTAGAACTTTAGAAGTGACAAAATGGGTAATTAATGGCATTGTAAGCATTTAAATACATATTAATTCATTATTCATTCAGTATAACATATAATTACAATAAAAAACTAATTCTAACAAAACAATATTTACATTTATACTAAACATATCATTACAATAAAAAACTAATTTTGACAAAATAATATTTACATTTATACAAAGCATATAATGGCATTGTAAGCATTAAAATACAAACTAAAATATTTGACCCGTTATCAATCACAGACAACCCAAAATTGACCCGTTTTGATATGAGCAGAGACAATTACCACCTATATATATAATAAATTAAAAACTAACATACCTATTGTGCATCATGAGAACTTCCAATTCTTTAGCATTGTGCACCACAAACTTCTTAAACCCGTTTGGAAGAAAGTGGCGGGTTTTTTTATCCGACCCGTAACCAATATTGGGCATAAGAGTGACACCTTTAAACTTTCTTCTAACACGGGAATCAATACCCTTTGGTCGACGCCAGTTTTCCTGCAACACAACACAAAATATCATACTTTAATCAACACCGCAAATGCATAAACACCATAATAAATTAATAATCATATGAATAAATAAATAAAGTAAAATGTACCTTGACACATATTTTCCAGTCACTTTGGGGCCTCTTGAACTTCTTGACCCGCTTCTTAACGATCTTCTTATCAAGCTTAGGGACCGCCATTGATTACTACATAAACAAACCATAAAGAATTATTTACTAATCACTACTACTGAAAGTTAATAAAACAGATAAAAGTTAAGATGTTTGAAAACCATTTGTTCATGGATTATGAGACTAGTTGATTGGATGTGTGGATTGCGACATTGCGTAAAGATATTTTTATGAGTTTGTTTAATACTTCACATGAAATAAATCAGTTTTTGGTGATGATTGACAATGAATCTTGCTTATTTTACTGTAAATTGTTATTAGTTTTGAAATATGGAACTAATTTGGTGGTTCTAAGTGCTAATTGTATTACTGTATTAGTTTCTTATTTAATTAGTGGAATGAAACTAAATTTTTTAAAACAATCGATGTTATGGCATGATACATTTAGCTACGTAACTAAAAATTCTGTAAATAATAAACGGAAATAACCTGCAAGTTATCCAATCATTTCAATTTGAACAATTGTGTTTATGTAAGTAACATGCATTTGAAAGAGATTGAAAGCAATCATCAAACGAACAAGATGTGACATTATAAGCATAACAGCACAAACGCAGGTAATCATAGATTAAGAAATAGCACGATTCAACAAAACGGAGCTCAAAATTTAGACACTCTAATCATACGAGATCTACAATAGATAAGTTAAAAATGCACAATTTCGCATTTTTCTTTGTGTTTGTGTGTAGAATTGATGAACATCAGAATTATATAACAGTTTCAATTTCAAACCTGTAAATTGAGACGCGAAGAAATTGCTTGCAACGACGAACCCTGTTTAGAAGCCAACTACACTAGGGTTTGATTTATATGATTATACTGATGGGCCGATATATGTGAGACATTAAATATTGGGCCCAATGGGTTTTAATTTGGTGTTATGACTTACGGCCCATTTTATTATAGATTGAAGTATTGAACCTACTTTATTTTTTTGACCCATCATAAACATTGTCCTTGATCGGATCCTCGTGGATTTATTCGTCATAAACATTATGCTTAAATCTGGTATCTCATGCTAATCATTAACTAATATTATTTGCGTTACTTACTTGAAGCTTTGGTTTTTGTTACCGGAAAATTTCTTAAGAGGCACATATCTTTGGACGACAATGGGAGAGTTGCTTTTAAATATGTTTTTTATTGTTCACCGTTTAAGGTAAGAAGAAACAAATGTACCTATTTGGGTGGTGATGATTTGACTTACTTAAACTATTATTTTAATTTTGAATAATAATATAAATTTAAAGTGTACTTTTTTATTGGTTTAAATGAAATGTATCATACCGCAAAATTCATCGCGTGAGAAATGGAGGATCATGCCATGAACTCGGAATATCAACTTTACTTAAAACTCGGATATCCAACACCTCTTATTCCAAGCATTTTATATTTTTTTTACATAAAAGTCAACTTTATTTAATAAATGAGTCTGTTCCGATTATAATTATTTGACATCTTGAATCACTAATGTCTATATAAAAAATGTTAACTTTTAAAAAAAGTGAGATAAATTTGAAAATTGTCAATAAAGGTTGAAGAAACATAAAACTAAACACTTATCTGATTTAGGTAGATGTTCTAGTAAGAAGATGAACAGCCTCGTCTCGAGTCATCAATGGAACATCTCCGATCTTGTGCTAACTGCGATCACATAAAGAACTACGTTAGAGGGCCCAAGGAGCCATAGGCTCCGTGGACACTCCGACGCTCAAGTCAAGTCGGGGCCACATGATAGTGTGTGTAATAGTATGTGTGAGTTTAAAGAGAGAAAGTTCCCACCTTTTTTGGTGGAGGATGAGCCTCTTATTTATAGAGCATTGAGGAGTACCCTAACGGGCCTTCTACTTGGGCTTGATGAGATTGGGCTCTTCGATTGGGTATGTGGGTTAAATAACCCTTTTACTTACTTACCCGTACAAAGGTAGTTATGAATAAAATACTCTTCAACAACTATTTCTCTTAAACTTTGATCTCATTTTTACTTGATATTAATTCTTATTAGCTATTTATAATTTAAGATAAAATAAAAATATAAAAGAATTCAAACTATCAATCTAATTAATTTAAATAATCAAAAGCTTTTGAAAAATTAAGAAAATGTCATATTTTTTAGAATGTTTTATTAAAGAAAGATTAGGAAAGGATAAGAAAATATTTCAAATAAAAAACGTACCCTTTTTGACTAAACACATTATACATGATACATGCCATATAGCCATGATCTCAATAGTCAATAAGAATTGTTCAATATGGAAGTCAAGCCGACCTTACCGTCATCCACGTTCTCCATTTCAGTATAAGTAAATCTATAATAAAACTTTAAATAAAATTTTAACTGGCCGAACGGATTTGGATTTAAGATGATAGGCCAAAATTTGAAAAACTTGAAATCCATCAAATCAGGGATAATGTTTTATAAAACTATCATAATCTCCTGTTTCAAATGATATAATTTAGAATAAACTGCAATTTATGTACCTGACTTTTGTTAAAACATGCCACTTGCGTTTTTACGGCTAGAAATTCACAATCCGAGACCTTTTGTATTCTAATTGTTGCAAATTGATTTCCTCTGACTAATGAGAATTTTTTGGTGAAATGGTGTAAATTGTAAAAGTAAAATGGGTTCTAGGTGGAATTTTGAAAGATTTTGGTATCTGGGTGGTTCGATATCCACCATATCGAACTCAACAAAGGTTGATAGCCAACATATCGAACTCCTTGAGTTCGACATCCTCCCTATCGAATCCCATTGAAATCGACATCCTCCATATCGAACTCCTCTGATTAGATTTTTAATCCGCATTAGCCAATTTTCCAGCCAATTTTCCGATCACCGGACTTGGAGTTCTTGGAGTTCGATATGTGGCCTATCTACCTTGAGTTCGATATGTGGCCTATCTAGCTTGAATTCGATATGTGGCCTATCTAGGTGGAGTTCGATACCCACCCTATCGACCTCACTCCTCCGCAAAATTCGCATTCAATTTCTTTTACTGCTCCTCCGCAAAATTCGCATTCAATTTCTTTTGACCGGTTATACTGCATGCACTGCTCCTCCGCAAAATTCGCATTCAATTTCTTTTGACCGGTTAGTATGCATGCATGCTTTCAATTTCCTTCTGCATTCTATGAACTTGGTTGGGATTGTTGCTGTTGAATCACGTGAACAAGTTTATTGGTTTCATCCACTTTTGATTTTTTGGACGGTAATTGCATGCATGCAAGCATGCATTATTGTTTTTTTGTTGTGTAGTTGGGTGTAATGACAAAGCTTGAACAATTATTTCCACTTTTGATTTACTGTTTACGTACAATTCTCACTTTTTTTCACTGTTTACATAGAGATTCCTTCTCACTGCATGCACATCAATGTATAAAATTTAAATCCACTGAACCACTCACTGCATG
>WOUH02000041.1:7109615-7121922 GCA_009936405.2 Stevia rebaudiana | reverse complement strand
ATTCAAATCAAACGGTCAAATTTGACCACCCCAACGTTCATCTTCTTTCCGCAACGGCTTCATGGGCGCAACGGCTAGACCAATAACGCCCCCATAACGCCTACCAGGGGCGGTGTTTGCGGCGTTATGGGGCGTCGTCGATGGGCTCAACGCCCCCCCATGCCACCCATACTGGACAGTCTTATATTCTTTTATGATAACGCACATGTACGACCCATACTGGTTTTTTTTCAAACTTTGTAAATTTGGTTGCAATATTGGAAGTTGTACCACCCATGCAAGCTTGTACAACTTGTATAGCTTGCATGAATGTTAGGGAATTTAAGGAATTAAGGTTGTCGGGTCAAAATATGTCAGTAGGTGGTCGCATAAGTCGATGGAGATGTTAGAGCATTCACAATAGCTTCCCTAAAATATGTTACGGATCGAGACCATCAGACTGGTCTTTTGGGTTGTGTTCTCTTGTTTGGGTTGTAACAATGGTATCCGAGCCAACTCGGAGTGGTGGCCTAGAGAAAGCCAGCCGTGACCAACGAGGACATCGGTCCTTAAGGAGGGTCGATTGTTACGGATCGAAACCATTGCAATGTATGAGACTTGTCCCACATCGGTTGTATGGGCAATTGTTGTGGGGTTTATAACCTAAATGGGCTCTCTCAACCATCAGACTAGTCTTTTGGGTTCTGTTCTCTCGTTTGGGTTGTAACAAAATATGTGTTAGTGTTACGGATCGAAACCATTGCAAGGTATGAGACTTGTCCCACATCGGTTGTATGGGCAATTGATGTGGGGTTTATAACCTAAATTGGCTCTCTAAACCATCAGACTAGTCTTTTGGGTTATGTTCTCTCGTTTGGGTTGTAACAAAATATGTGTTAGTGTTACGGATCAAAACCATTGCAAGGTATGAGACTTGTCCCACATCGGTTGTATGGGCAATTGGTGTGGGGTTTATAACCTAAATGAGCTCTCTCAACCATAAGACTAGTCTTCTGGGTTCTATTCTCTCGTTTGGGTTGTAACAAAATATGTGTTAGTGTAATCTGCATAATTTAATATATGGTTGAGAGTGGTTATGAGACTTGTCCCACATCCGGGCAATTGATGTGAGGTTTATAACCTAAATGAGCTCTCTCAACCATCAGACTAGTCTTTTGGGTTCTGTTATCTCGTTTGGGTTGTAACAAAATATGTGTTAGATGAAGATGAGGATTTTGGTAGAGAGGAGAGAAAGATAATGATGTTATTTTAATAGTTTTTTTTAAAATGTTTATGAGTGAATGTGAGATAAAAGATAATAATAAAGGTATAATAAAATATTTTTTGATTGTAAAACATATACAGATGAGATGGAAAACTAGTATTAATGCTCTTAAAGATTTATGGATTGTGGCGTGGAAAATCCAAAGCCTTAAAAGTTATGTATCACTATTATTAAAGTGTTTTATGTGCATGATGATTTTCTTTAATGTGTTAAACTCTTTACTCATGTACGCAATGAATCCAATGTTCTTTAGGTAAGGTGGAATTCATATGCCAACAATGATTTGTCTATTTAAGCTTTGAAGTAGAGTTATGTACTAATAAGACCACATACTTATATTGTTGAATGATGATCTATAATTTTAAACTTAAAAGCGATGAAATTTTCAATTTTTTTTTAAATGTTATGAAATTTTCTATTAATGTTTGAGAATGCCACTGTGTCTAATGAGACACTCAAATTGTTTGAGCAGATTCCGGCTCTTTGCGGATAAATTGCAATTTATTTTTAATACTAGTGAGATAAAAGGACCACATCATACTCATATCCTTGAACATGTTTCGACGTTCGATTGCTAAACCCTAATATTTTAGGATAACTTATGGTTTGTGTTTTATCCCTGCTTCCTTTAGATCCTAGGGCCTAAAGGTTACTAGCATTAAAACGGGCTTCAATGTGAGTATCTATTGGGTCAACCCAAATATATTAAACCATTTTCAGAATTTTCTACCAAACAAGTCAGTTTTCAAAATTTTCTACAAAACAAGTCACGTAACAACCTAGACAAATCCCATATCAGCCAGTGACACAGGACATATCTTGGTTCATAAGGAATGTCCTGCATCTAATATCACCAATGTGTTTTAGGGGGCTTAATGTCAGTGGATGAGAGGAGAACTCCACAGACTAACCAAGGAAGTTTTCACCTAAACAACCAAAAGCAAATCCGTGAGCTGTGAGCTAACAAAGCATACAATATTGGTAATACGAGATGCCAGATGTTACAAGTCAGGTCGTCAAGCCACGAGTTGACTGGTGTTGCAAGTTAAGCCCAAGTTTTATAACCGGCACAAAATTTCAACTCAAGCTTAACAACATCTCGACCCATATTGTAAACAGCCTATGCGTATATAATAATATATATTGTAACTTTAGCTTAAATCAATGACTTCTTCTACTTTTATTAGCATCCATATAATCATGATAAGCGTTGTTAAAGCACATTAGTGCGTATAAAGCAAAAAAGGAAAGAAAGAACCACCCTTGCTAATCATAACCTTCACACACCCTAAATTTTATAACCCTCATCGAGCCCCAGAACCATAATCATGATTATCATGATCCCCAAACAATTGGACCACATATCCAATCAACAAAACATTCGACACTATTTATATTCTTTCTTCCCCATAACTTAACCATCTCAAAACAAACCATCACCCACCATGTTCAAAAGAGGAGCCATCACCATCTCGGTGTTTGCCAATTCCGCCACCATGGTCGGGTGGTGCCGCCCTCGCCGGAGGCTGAGAAGAAGGAAGAGTGGTACAATTAGACTTGGAAACAAGCGGCGGAGGGTGGGTATGAGGTGGCGGCCGGTGGCACAATGGCGGATGGTTGCGTGTCCGTTTGTGATCTTGAAGAAGTTTATAATGAAAATGGTGTCCGATGGGCGGTTTATGGAGGCGTATTACTTGTCGTTGCCGATTCTCCGGCCACAACTTTTTCCAATGTGTTGATATTCCGGCATGATTAATGTATAGAGATAATAAGCTCCTCTATACGAAATAAAGTCTTCGTAACGGGTGTTTTTACTGTATCATTAGAATAATAATAATACCATGTATTTTAGAAAGGGAAAAAATTAACGTTTGTCATGTATACGAATATATAGTAACTTGTTAATGTGTCAAAAATTACAAAGATTTTTTGCCATAACCCAATATTGTCGATGATATTTTAGAATTAACAAGGTTTTGTATATATTAATAAAATAGATTTGGGTTAAACCAAATTTGATTTTGCACCATGGGTTCAATCTTTTTTATTCATATTACCTTGTTCCGGGTTAAAGACCAACGTATTTTATAAGTGGTTGTAAAGTTTAATTATTTTATTAATAGTTTAAAATATGTGGGTTACATACGAGTTAAAGTTAAATTAAATCAAAGCATCATTTATAAATTGTAAAGTTAATTCGTCAAAATATTACAAAACATGTTTATGTAACGCAATTAACAAGTAATGTTGAAAAGGAGTAAAACATATGTTATCCTTCATAAATTCCCGAACACTTCTTTGTACACAATAACTAAAACATTATATTTTGTACCATGAAACTTTATATGAGTGAGTACGGTTGGGTTACTTCACTATACGGGTTTTACAGTTGGTTGTAGTATTTTTCCGTAGTCTTTTAGGTAAGTGATTGAACATCATCGCGACCTGTACTATTGGTTATTTGTTTCCGACTCAGAGAGAAATGAAGAAAGAGACTATGTTACAATACATTTAAAATTTCACTAGGTTGGGCTTTTTTTCATTTAAATACATCCGTATTGAAATGCTCAAGAAATGTTAAAAGCTTAAATTGTAATATTAAAATAGACCTATCATTTATTGAGTCGGACAGCCGGTGATTCAAAATAAGCCCAATAGTGTTAAAAGGTATCTTGCTGCCTTGGGCCTCAAAAGGCCCAATTTAAAAGAAATTTATATGAAAAGGGTTGCAATATCTCCAGAAACTTCCGTAAGCCTAGCCCAGTGGTCCTCCGCTTTTCTATTTAGACTACAACAAGCTTTACGTGCTCAAATCGATTTTTTTAAGAACCGGTTCGGTTTCGATTCGGGTCTACAAGAGTCAAGAACCGGATGGAGAGAAACCGATTCTGGTTTCTAACCGGTTTTGACTGGTTTTAACCGGTTCCCAACCGGTTTTTGGCTGGGTAGAGTGGAACCGTCCAGAATGATTATACAAAGAAGCTAGAACCACCCCGGAACCACCGGTTCAGGTAGGAACACGTGGTGTCGGTTCCGGTTTATATGAACACCTATACGACAAGAATGAAGATGAAACGATGAAACTTAAGAGCCAAGTGGCCAACTGCACACCTAATGCGTATCGTCAATTGGTTTCCATATTATCTAAGTCCGCAATCAATTTCTCTTGAGGGCGGATCGATCTATTTCTAGTAAGTAAAGCTCGGATATAATTTCTCGTAAGTGAACATATATAGGAAAAAACCCTAAAATTTAGTTTCGTATTATGTCTCCAAAATTCTTGTGCTCCCCTTCTGGGGGTTTTCAAAAAAATTGAAACTCGAATCGTATCCGAAATCGAAAAAATTCGATTCGAATAATTTTTTTGGATTTCGAATCGGATATATCCGAATTCGAATAACCAATTCGGTTTTTTCGAGTCGGATTCGGATCTCAGATTCACAAAGTTTCAGATTATTCAGTTTAATCGGATATCCGATTAACTTGAACTAAAACAAAATCAATGGGCCAGGCGCCTAACCCAACTGTCAGTGGTCCATGAATGAATCCGTTTTGTTCTTCAAAGCCCATAACCCATTAACTGATTCTAATCTTTTAATCGTTGTTTTCATATACGCACATCCTAACTTTCAAAACCCTAAATCGAGTATGCGACTATGGCAGCAAGGTAGAATGCGACGCCGACTAACAGTGTTAGTGAGGCAGTAAGCAACATCAAACCGACGATCTGAGTGATCAAATTGGGTTGGTTACTCCTGCTTGTGTTGGATCTGCACTTCTGTTACTTCATCTAATGTGGTTTCCAGATGTTATGATTCTATTCAAGTTTCGTATTCAAGGATTCTATACTTGTTTAATTTTATTATTAAGGAAATATACAAAACAGTGATTACGTGTTTCAGATTCTATCTCTGATTCAGATTTTGATATTGTATGTTAAATTGTATTGAAGACTAATTGGCAATGGAAATTATAGGAAAAATATGCAGCCAAACAAAACTAGGAAATAGAAAACTTTTTATTCAGCTTATTCGAGTTCTTCGATTTCTTAGAGTTGTTCGGATATATCCGAATCCGAACCGAGTTCTAATTCGGATCAATTCGGGTCGGATGAGGTTTCACTTAATTCGGATCAGATTCGGATTCGGATTTGTGTTTAAAATTTTCAAATCCGAATAATCCGATTCGATTAAACCGATTAACTCGTAATCCGACTCGATGAACACCCCTATAGACCCCTTCTAACAAAGACCAACATACAAGATACCACCCAAAAACATTAAAAAAAATATACAGATATTGTTTAATTACTAATTAGCAAACAATCAGATATTTACCATGGTGGTACATTATTCATGGGTTACCACCATAAAAGCTGCTTCAATTTCGGGTGTGGGAAACAGGAAGAAATTGTTTGTTGCATGCGCACTCAATTCCACAAATCTCTGAATTTGATTATCTAATAAAAATTATAAAATCACTTGTCATCCCACTTTTTCAGTCTATCTTCCTGTCTAAGCCAGCGGCATGATGACTGGCTAGTTTCATTTAAAATTTGGTATTCTTGCTAGTTACATAAAGCTAGAATATAATGTTACTTTATTATTATGTCACCTTGTTTAGAAAAGTTTAAGTTTAGGTGGCTGGTGGTTAAAGTTAGTTATGGTGGTTACAAGGTGACACCATTTGGAAGGGGAGTGACTCTAGATGGTTACTTTTAATTACCTATAAATCCAACCACACTTCTCATTTACATACACGTTAAATTCGTAACAGAAAGTAATGTTTACGTCTATTTTATTACTCTTATTCTATTTTTTTTGAACGACAAATTTATCCTACTACTAAATTACACTCAAATACTTCTTGTCAGGGATTGTACTCATGATCTTCCATTTTAAGAGACAAGCCTCTAACAAGTGGGCTACTCCCACATTATTTATGATTCTTATTCAGTCGACTTTCATATTGACTTTCCTATTGATTAGTAACCGTGTTGTATCTGTTGGCAATCAAGCACAATAATATAAACACAAAATTTAATCCTTAACCATGATCAACTCTTCTGTTTACCCAAGAACACATGCACAAAATTTAATCCTTCATCAAGATCGACTCTTCTATTTAATATAAACTTATTAATATAGTGTAAATTTGAGTCTTAGCTCTTACAAAAAAATAAAAAATATGTCGTTTGAAGGCTTTACCAAGGCTAACTAGTATAAGGCCAAGAGCTCAAAGTGATCATAGAAACCAATCGTGTTCGGGGTAAAAAATCCCAATATCGTATTCGCCTATAAGAAAAACAAAATTTGCTTTATAATTATTTTGGTCTTACAAAACGACAATTACTTCAAGACGTTCGTATCTCCGGAAAGGCAAAGAGTTAAACAGGTGAGGTTTTACTACAATGACTTGAAATGCTCCTGGATAACATCCTTTTTAGGTTGGGTGTGGCTCCGACTATTCCGAGAGCTCGCCAGTTAGTTACCATAGACATATTTTAGAAAAAAAGAAGGGTTCTAGTAGAATAGAAAAACGACGTCGAGCGAACACTACCATCATTCCTATATAAAATGGTTGATGTAAGAGTAATAATCCACATCGAATTGTGTGCTTCAAGTCGCACATTGCTTTCTACTAAAACAAAGTTTTACCATAAAATTCCTCTAACTTTGAACCAAGTATGGAATTGATTCAATTATGGAACTATGAATAGTTATTGGTTCAGTTGGTATAGACTCTTATTAATAACCTCAACTAACTCTGTTATTAACTTAACTCAAACGCCTTAAATATAATCCAAACATACTTCAAATTATCTATCAAGCATACTAGATAATTACCAACTTAAAAACAAGCCTATTAACCTACTCAAACACTTACTTATCTAAACATTAAAATAATAACCAAGTCAATCAAGATTAAACCCTACGATAACATTCGGAGTTGTTATCTAAAAGGCTAAGTATCCAGCAAACTTGTCTTAAGTGGTAAGAGCATCACCTTTTAATGTGAAGATCATGAATTCGAATCTCAATTGGGACAGTTTAAATAAACACTAGGTGAAAGGCAGCTTCGGGTTTATCCTGGTTCAGTTTTGATGTGGGGCGAGGGTTTACCTATTACACAGGGTTCTCACGCATCAGGGGGTATATGTTTCACCGTTGCCCGAAAGACCTGGTTCAGACAACATACGCTTTATCTGAAAACAACGCCGTTAAAAAAGATCTGAACGACTTAGTGACACAACTTGTTCTCTTTGTGTATTATGTTTCTCGATGTAACATCATTGACAATCTTGAGATATATAAATGAGTTAAGCAAAGAAATAATAATAAGTGATATGGGTGCCATTGCCACGTATAGAAATAACTAATTGAAAATTGTAACGTATAGCACGAAATTTTATGCTTTCATCTAATAATCATGCGTTTTCCTTTATTAAAAATTTCACTTTATTTCTCAACTCGTGACAACCGTAAGTTACAACTCACGTTTTCCTCCTTCCATCTTATATCATAGGAAGTGAAGTGTTGGTGATTTTTAACGGTTAGTGGACCCTCTTGATTCCACCATTGTCGTCAACTGTCATTTTCTTCGTTTTATTCGTATACACACACATTCTTAAAACGTATTTTATAAGAATATAAGATAATAAACATATAAAATACATCGATAATAGATTCTGATGATTTTATAATTAAACTAGGATATGATTTTATAATCAAACAAGATAACCTTACTTGTTTAACACAACAAAAATAATTACACAGAAGTGCCAAATCGAAATTCGAAACAAAGATTCTCATCAAAAGGTAGCAAAACCAACAGAGAAACAACTTTAATATCACCATCATCATTCATCATTCATATCATCGTCATCAACAAGAAAATGCAACTCTTGAATTAACAGATGTCATGTCATGGCTTTTATGGGCCTGGGTCATAGGCCCATTTACAAACAAAAACAGTAACCTATCATTTAACTATTTGTAACAATCACTTGCATTGCTTCAATAATATGTACCATCAAACCTTCACATAACACAAGTTGGCTGCATGCAGCTTGAAAATAGTCCCCACTTCTTCTGTAATAAATAATAAATAAATATAAACACCGTAAACAACACAACACTTGCATTCTATTTTGACTTTTCCTTTGTCAAATTACAGTAAATAAAAGTCTTAAGTTTGGGGATTTTGAGCATGGGTTTTTGTTTAATATAACATTGGTGTTTTCTAAAAACGAAGTAATTAAAAAAATGTAACTAAAATAGATAAAAGAGTGATTGACAAATGACAATGAACGCAGTATTGACTTTAAGCACAGAAAAGTGGGTCCCAAAATTAATTGAAATAGTTGTTAAGTGGACAAAAATATGTGATTACGTGCCTAAAATTGCGGGGAAATGATGCACGGTGTCAGCGGACTCGTGATGTGTGATCATTTGATTTAACAACCCAATAACATTTATGGAGCTTGCATGTCACACAAATCGTCACTCACGTGTGAGAGAGAATAGTAATTTTACAAACTTTATATTATATCATAAAATAGTTTTAAAAAAAAAAAAAAAACTATATAGTTTTTTAAGAAAAATAAATTTGATGGAGAAACCGTGAAATATAATTTTGACATTATAAAGTTTTATAACGACTAGTCACAGTCTAAATGGATAATCTAAGATATTGTATTTCTCTTCCAAAAAGATTAAATTTGAAAACTTCAATTAATCAAAATCGAGACATTTCGTGTTTTAGGCCACGGTTGATGACTTTACTTAATTATAATATGGAAAATGTCATCGAAATGTAACCAATTTTTAGCTTTGTTTCAATTACGTCACTTTTTATGTTTCAATTAGGTCACTCATACTTTTTTTGTTCTAATTAGGTCACTATACTTCAAGAAGGTGTTCTAATCTTATACCTACAAATTTTTTGATTTTTTTAATTTTTGATTTTTATTTGTATAATTAACCACCGTAATTTTCTAAAAAAGTAAAAATATTTAATTTAAAATGACATAATAACCTAATGTTGTAGGTAAAACGTATAGAATTGGAACACTTATTAAAAGTTAAGTGACCTAATTGGAAAAAAAAAAGTATGAGTGACGTAATTGAAACAAAAAAAAAGTATGAGTGACTTAATTGAAATAAATCTAAAAGTTGATTACATTATTATAAAATTACCCCATTATAATATCAATAAATATAACAAAAAATACAATTCTTGTGTATACAAATAAATGGTGAGTCTTCTTGAATGAATTTTACTCAAACTTAGCTTTTATTTTTATTTTTTGGTGAGTTTGAAATATTTGAGATATTTATAAAAAATATAAAATATTTGGATTGACGAAATTACCCTTCTAGGCTTGGCACGGAGGAGAGCCGGTGAGATCCGGTACAGGTCTTCATCAACGGCTTTTGGTTTCACGAGCCGTGACGGTGGTGGTGGTGGGGCTGCTACAGTGACAGGACTTGGTGGCTCCTTAGCGTCACAGTCGTATTTGTAACCGTATTCATAGTCACACACCACCCATGCGTCCTTTTTCTCTTCTTTCACATGCGGATACCCTGCTTTCCTCTGTTGTACCATCAAGTACAAGTCAAACTTTACCATTCATAAAGCCACCACTTTTTTTCATTTCTCAAATTCATTTAAAATCTTTCATACTTGCAAATTAAATCATCTTTATCTCAATTCTCATAAAAAAAGTACTAAAAAAGTATCTAAAAATAAATAACACGATATGATAAATGTTTTAATAGCTTTTGTTATGTTTTTGTAACTTGTAAGTAATTTTTTGTTTGTTTACAAGAGATGTGGAATTAATAATTACCGTCCGACGAGGAACGACGATCATCGCCGGAGTAACGACATTGTTGTCGTACAAATCTCCGGCGACATACAGATCACGATCTTCAGAATAGCTGTACCGAATCAATCCAGCTTGTCTCGCCGACTCAAAACACTGAGTGAACGGAAGATCATCGTTGCAATCCCAGCTTCCGAACGCCGGAACATTGTTCCTCTTATACTCCTGTAAAACATTCAATAATATAACACAATTAACAACAGTTTTGCACAGAAACGAAGAAGATGAATCAAACACTAGCATGAGTTCTCTGAATCTAAGAATACAAAATTAGCTCTGCTTGAATCGAGCTGATTAAATCTACAAGAACTTACGTATTCGTAATCGTAGTCGTAATCGTAATCCATGGTGGAAGAAGATTGAAATGTCGATCTGTGGAATGAAGATTTTGCTGTAGGATTGAATCTAGAGGGAATGTTGATGGAGATTAGAGGATGGTAAAAGAGGGTTTGGTTACTTTCGTCGTATTGAATCTAAGTGGAGATTTTATAAAGGCGGATGTCACGTTGGTGACCCTGGGTTTTTTAATACTGTTGGTTTACACCCTTCAAATATCTATGTTATACAACTTGGTCCTTATACAATAGAAAGTTAGAAACTCCAACAATCCGAATTGGTAAATAAATAAATATTGATTTTATTTTTTATTAAACATTATTGTTCGATTTGATACCATAACAATGTTTTATACTTTTCACAAAAAGAATGATTTTTGTAGCTTACTTCATGTATATTAAAGTTGTTCAAACACATAGAAGACACATGAAAAAGTTGATAGGCCAATCAATAAATCAAATACAATTGAATATTGTTCACAACTGATTAAATTTAAATATGATTAATAACTTATTGCAGAAACTATCGACTCATTTATTAATATATTAATAAACTTTTAAAGTACTAAGAACCCAATGACTTTATTTATAGATACACAACCTTAGAAAACAAGTAAGATACTTGAACAAACAAATTTAACAAATTGTTAAAATAATCTATCTACTAGCAAATTAAATAAAACTATATAACTATTTATAAATATCAAATTTTAGTTCACTAATGATATCTTGACCTAGTGTTTAACAGGGAGGTGAGAAACAAAACTTCTCTTGAAGGTATTGAGTTCAAATCCAGACAATGAATGATTAACATTAACTTGGTAATTCTAACTACTGACATTTGTTCGTCAAAAAAAGTTAATCAAACTTTAGTTTATCTAATTCTTATTTTTTAAAATTCAAAATTATCTTTAACCAAGGTTATTTATTAAGACAACTTAGACAAGTATTACTTGGGTTGAAGATTAAGACGAGGAGGCATTGATATGACTTACTTTTTTCAATCCTATTTTTATTCTAACTATTTCAACTTCACATTTTAACCGTTTAGTTCTTGCTCTTACATCTAACTTTTTTTAAACGTTATTTTGATCCGTTAAATGCTATTGCGAAACACATATGGGTAGTGTTTTTTTGTTAAAATATTCTATCGTGAATAGATTTTACGGATTAACGATTTTTGTCCAAATATTAATATTGAGCATTACAAATTCTAAGATGTCCAACTATACCTTTTGATTTATTATTATCTATTTATTTCACCGTTGCTTTTATAAAACTTCATCATCATTATCATGTTCTTCAATAGTCATACAACTCCTTTCCTCTTTCCCGATAACATTAACTTCTTTGGGTGATTTCACACATCCCAAACCCCACACAAGCAAACAAACATGTACAATTCGGTCCTCGGGTGGTGTTAATTGTACACCCAATTTCTATTTTTTGACATCTTATACGTAACGTATAGCTTTGTACGTAGCGTATTACTTTACCTATACGTCACGTATAGGGCTATACGTGACGTATAAAATACGAGGATTTTCTGCTGCTTCAGACTGTCAACTATACGCCACGTATAGAGCTATACGTGACGTATAAGTAAAGTAATACGCCACGTATAGAGCTATACATGGCGTATATAAGCATTATTTGACATGATGCTAGATAACACTTAAAGTTTTACTGGCATTGTCACTTTTTAACTAGGTACCCGTGTTCATAAATATGTTTAGATTCTTTCAAATGAACGAAACAACCCGTGTTAATATATACGTTTGAATTCTTTCAAATATCTACTTGCAATATAAAACACGAAAT
>WOUH02000041.1:7063963-7076380 GCA_009936405.2 Stevia rebaudiana | reverse complement strand
CAACCTGAAAACCTGTGTAATTCACCAACTACTTTTGTAGTTGACAGTTTACTTATATGTTTCAGGTACAGGTTAAGGTCTTTATCAGCTTTGGATTGTTCACGTAGGACAAGTGCTTAGCTAATTTAATTTGGCATTTCGGGATTTGTATTATGTGAACAATTTAACTTGAAAGCTGTATTTTGTATGACAATTAATATTGATATTAATCTATGAAACTTAATAGTTGATCATGAGCTTATGAACAGTCTGTATACACGGATCCCATACACGGTCGCGCCCCGGCGTTAATTCCGCCTCTGGCCGGGGTGTGACAGCCGCGTTATTTGTTGTTAAAAAAAACTAGCCTAATATACTGAAATTGCAATAGTGACATCCCTTTTCATTTTGGATAATATCCACTTCGATATTTTCAACCTTGTTTTCGGAGAAGAATAGAAAAAAATGAACCCCACATCCCTAATGAACGTGTCCAGTATTGTATTATTAATGTCCACTGAAATCAGTTAATATTATCTTATCCTTTCATTATAGTTTGTTTTAGTACAGTAGTATACCAGAGAGATTAGAGTAAGGTTTAATGAGAAGCTTACAAAATGGGGAAACCTCGTGGAATCAATGCAAATGAAATTCTATTGAGTTCATTTTATCGTTGTTAAAACCAGCTCGTCGAATTCTAAACATAAATATATTTAGGATTAGCTTTAATGTATAACTTTTACGCTTTAGAGTGTAGGTTTAAGTTTAATTTTAATTAGGGTTTAGCTTTTACGTTGTGGGTTAGTGTTTTTTCGTAAGGTCGACGAGCTGGTTTGAAATTCGCTGGAATGAGCTCAATCGGTGCTCGTTTGTGCCGGTTCCCCAATGTTTTTTAGTTTTTTGAGGTTAGCAATTAGCCTTTCCCTAGTAAGCATATATGATGTGTTGGAAAAGACACTTATTTTCATTTGTATTTTATATTAGTTTTTATGCCTTTTATTATAGTATTTATTAGGTTTTGTGTATTATTTAGTTTTATGTTTAGTTATAGGTGTTCGTGTGTAAAAGGAAAAAACGAAGAAGAAATAGCACACGGAAGAACACAAGTTTATCTGGGAAACCATGCCGTAAAAATCAGTGAAAATGTTTATTTTGTACTTAGACCAGATCTTGTGTTCATTAGACCAGATTTGGTTTAACGAACGGACTTGTGGGTGGAACCGGGAGATTAAAACAAGAAACTTTAATTCTGGAGACCTACGCGGTACTCGCAAGGAAGTTCTTAAAATGGAGGGATACGCGTAGCTTCACAAAAGCAAAAACACGGCCCGACTATTTTGTTCTAGGCGAAACGCACAGGGAGGCCTGGCGTAGCTGCGCGGTACGCGTAGACCTCCAAAGTCACTGAAAAACCCTAATTTTGATTATAAATACAATTATACGGGTTCTTTGCAAGGGTTCGGTTAACAGCCGCAAGTAGACGAATTTTAGAGGTTTTCAGCGCATTTGAAAGCAATTGAAGTCAGAGTTTGAAGATTGGAAAATTCTTGGATGCTAGTGATAATTGGTTTGCTTAGTTTTTACATTCAATTCTTAATTGTAACCATTGATTACTGTTTTAGTTTAGTTATGTACTGTTTTAATATGATCCTAGGCTGAACTATTCATCAGTTGCCTGAGTATGTGGATGATTGTTGGATTTGCGCGTTAATCACGGTTTTGGATTATTTATATTTGATTGGTTGTGTCTTTGGTAAGATCTAAGTTGTGTCTAACTTTATAACATCTTAATGTAACGGTAATTGGTGATAGGATATGTCTCGGAGTTATTTGTCTATGAATAGTTTTGATGACATGTTTGATTTGCTAGTTTAAGTTGTGTTTTGCTCCTTTAAGACCGAGAGGAGATAAGGTTAGTTGTCTACTACAGTTTTGGTTAGTTTGGGTGGACCAAGAGGATGACCTAGGTTGAATAATATTGTCCTTAGCAATTAAAGTATAGGACTGCATATCTTGGAGTCCTTAGTTGCTAGACTTAGGCCGGGAGGACAGTTTGGTAAGAGAACCTAGATACGGGTAGGTTAAGCCGAGAGAAAACCAACCCTTAGAGATATTGGATGCTAATGTAAGTTGCTTTCTAGGTGTTTTTGTTCTAGAGGTTAAGGTCGAGAGGATAGTTAATTCCACATTACTTATTTACACCACTAGTTTCCTAATACATAGAAACCATATCACCAGTCATGAGTCCAGTTCTGTGTGCGTTTGCAATCAAGGCATGATTCTTAACCTAGGTAGCAATATTTTCGTTATCTGAATTCGTCTGCCTAGTTAGTTAGTTTGGTTATTTAATTTTAATTTACCCCCCCATCCCGGTATTTTGTTTTATTAGTTAGCATATTAGTAGTTGAGTTTGATCAGAGTGTGTGCCTTGGTTTTTTCATTTGAGTTCTTGAACGATACTCGGTCATTCCATTCTCACTACATAGCGACCGACACACTTGATTCTATAAAAAAGATCTCAAGTCAAGACCTTTCATTTAAGTACTTAAGCTAATAACTATTTTTTTTATCACAACATAATTAAAAGAAACAATATTTCTATATATCCCATAAGACCATGTGTAATGGGGCTTGACCATCAAGTGACCATCCTAGGTGGCACATGGTCACATCATCATCAAGCCCTTTCACCACTACACATTAATAGGTGACCATGAAGTGATAAAAGAAAAGTGACCATGCATGGTCACTATGTGATGAAGTTAAATGCATTTATTATGTTTTTTTTATCCTAATATAAACCAATATTAATTATCCAAATCAATATTCATTTTTCTTCATCACTCACTTGGTGGTCAAGCCCCATTACACATCTTTTTCACTCATATCCACCTCTCTTACATGGCGCCTATGTGGCAATATGATCAAGCCTATTTCAAGTGATGATTACACATAGTCTAATACTCATTTTTTGTTCCGTTATTGCTTTACTTTTTCATACTCTTTGACAAATTATGTTTTATTGGTTTCTAAATTGCCTTTCTTATTCTTTAGTTCTAGTAAGAGCATTCACAACATTTTTCTTATCCTATTTCTTTATAAATTATAAGAAAGACACAATAAATATGTAATTTTAGCTTCACAATATCAATACCTTATTTCATTCATATATTTGAGGGTAGAATCTATCCTCAAATATATTTTTTAATAATTTTTAAATGGTTGTAAATATAAATAGTTATATAATGATAAATGTATAAGAATAAATATGAAGAAAAAACATATTATGTAATTGTAATAAGAACAAATATCAAGAAAGCTGTTGTAAAATGTATTTTAAAAGCAGTAAATGAATTTATAGAGGTTATGATATTTGATTATAAAAATGATGACAAAGAATTTTCTAAATCATGTAAAAAGCAATATGTACAAACATTGTTCTATTCTAGTCTACCTTTTTTCCTCTAGCAGTCTTAGTATTTCCATAGTTTCTTTTTTAAGTTTACTTTTAATAATATGAATAGTATTATCATCCACATGACTCCATAAAGATTGATTCCCAAGTCTCTCTCTCTCACTCTCCCACACAAACGTTTTCCTCTCACACACTTTCATCTCTCTCTCTCATCCATATGCTTTATTCTCTCTTCTACTTTCTTCATTCTCTCTCTCTCATCTCCTCCTGTGTAGATTTTGTGTCAGAAACAAAGTACAACATACAATCCTTCTTCTTCTTCTATTTGTACATCTTCCTCTTTGTGTCAGAAGAAAATCTTCCATCTTTATTTACCCTCTTGTCAAACAACCCTAATTTGATCCCACCATGTCTCCACCTGAACAAACCGCATCAATCAACCCTAATTCTCTCAAGATCCGACTCGTCTGTCGATTTCTTCACAATCTAAACAACCTAAACAAAAAAAGATCCAAACTTGACAGAAATCGGATCCATCGAAGGTCTCATCGGGTCAAGCTTGCAGCCTACGCATCAATGGCTTATGTGACTGGATCAAGAAGAGCTTGGAGCCGTGCGATTCTAAGAAAGATTCGAAATCGAGGTGTGTTAGCAAGAAGCAAAAGGGTTAATCATAAAATTAATCTTCAAGATCGTCATCTTCTTAGTCGTCTTCATGCAAGATCTACAAGAAGAAGAAACCCTAATTACTCAAACCCTAAAAGAGAATATCTGGACCCGTTTGGGAATTCGGGTCAAGAAGTGAAGCTGAGGAAGCTTGTACCTGGTGCTGAAACCATGGATGCATGCGGTTTGTTGGATGAAACTGCTGATTATATAAAGTGTCTTGCAACACAGGTTGAGGTCATGAAAAGTTTGGTAGATCTCTACTCTACTATTTAAATACGCAACACACACACATATATATATATTGATATATGTATATCATGTATTATATATACACACATACTACGCGAGATTTGTAGTTATAAATATTGAAACTATATAGTTTATGTATAATAATAATTGTCAACTTGAGAAGATTGTGAAGCAGAATATATGAAGGTGGTTATTTTAATAAGCTTTTAAGTGGTTTCTTTTTCAAGAACAAATCATAGCTCAAATTTGTAGAATAAAAAGATACCAACTTGATCTTACTTTTTGCTAATGTTTGTGAGCAAGTGAGCAACCCATGCTTTTCTAGACTTTAATTTTTTTAACGGCGTACTATATATACATTTGACTTGTAGAAATCAAAGAAGCGTAGTTATAAGCAGAGTTTTCTTCTGAAAACCCATAAACTAAATACTTCATTCTAATTTTACATGTTTAGAGAATGAGTGTTTAAGAGAGTTAAAAAGGGTTGCATGCTAGCATGTGCAAAAATAAATGGGTTTTATCGTGTGATCAAGAAGACACGAACCTCCATGTTTTCTAGTAATTCGAGTACTTCTGTAGTTATTGTTGATATGTAATAGCTACTAGACATGCATAAATCGGTTAATTGGTGAAAAATCGGTTTCAGAAATCTATGAACTCAAACCGATAGAACTGAATGGGTTGGAACTTGTATGATAGTTTTTTTAGCACTAGACCGGTTAACCGGCGGTCTAAAAAACATGTTTCTAACCAACTGGTTCATCCTTAAATTTTCAAACCAATTACGAACCGTTGGTTAATCCAAACACAAGAACCCAAACCAACTGTACAAACTGGTTCCAAACCGGTTTCAAACCAGTAACCACTACCAAGTTGGTTAACAGGCTTTTTTTGTGCACCTCTATAGTTACCGTCTACGTTTAAAAAAATCCATATAGCTATATCATTTTTGAACGGCTAAATGCTACCTTACATATCCTATATACTTCACCTAATCTAGCTACAACTAATTTACGCCAATCCACCATTGATGAGACGCAAACACTAACCTCAGGAGAACATCACCACTCATAATTACATATGACTTTGTCATTGGACCAAACCCATATATATTATCATATAACTAAACTAAGACATAGTTTTAGGTTGGCTTTAGAAGTTTCCCACATGGGTGAGTGCCTTTTTTATTGTGGTATTGATGAAGTTAGGCCAGATGCGTTAAAATTAGTATAATCAGTTGACATCACGTCTCAAAAAAACTCACTCGGTTATTAAAAGAGTTTCAAATGCTTTTGAAAAAAACATTAAATTGAGGTTCATAGTTGGTTTGCCCTCTAATCGGTAAGATTATTTTTAGTCTATTATATTCATTAGATCTATTATATACTCATAAATTGAAAGGTTATCTAATCTAAGCATATAAAGTTGAATGTTATGATCCCGTCAATGCGTACTTGTATAACTTTCCTATTAATTAACGAGCGTTGAAATTAAATGTTATAATCTATAGTTGCTCCGAATGGACTTTGTGCATGCATCTACGCACATGTCCAGGATTGTAGGTTATTTATTAGCGGCTGGTGCCCCTTATTTCTAAAGATGGTTAAATGCAATTTATGTTTAATTAGTTACTCTATAGCTCTTAAATGGCTAATTGAGTTGTATCGAACATGACATCGAGTCTTCTCTATTTTAAAAGAACAAGGTTTAGATCCTACTAAATGTATATATGGGAATAATTAAGATTAGAGAGTTCTTTGTTCGTGGTTTAAAAATAATTGAATGAATAAATATATAAAATAGTTGTAGTATTATGGATTTTCAAGGGCATATAAGTTTAGATCATAAATTAGAATGTTCCTCAAATAAAATCCAATACATAAAATCGTTTCAAAGTTAAAAGTAAGTATACTACGTTATTAGTCAATGATAATGAAGTAATTAGCTTTCAAGATTAAGGATTTAATACCAAGATAGTTAGGTTACCCGTCAACTTTAAGTCAAGTCCCAACTTGGTATGTAATCAAATCATTTATTTGTTTCTTTCCTACAAAATATCACTTTTGGTACAAAGTTCCTTTTGCTACTTTTATATTTAGACTTTAGGGTAATCTTTATTCAGCAAATTCGTGTTGATAATGAACATTTCATCAATTCGAAATATACCCATCTTATCACCTCTAGAGCAGATTATCTGTCATGTTTTAACTTTTCAACAACCATTTTCTTAACAATAATTTTTTACTTCTATATACCATGCGTATATACAAATACTTGTAAGTTTTTAAGTGTTGAAAACATCAAAATTTTGTATGAGACAATCACCAACCTCATTATAGGTTATAAAGTAATGGGATTTGTCTGACTTGTTATCGTTTCTACTTTTGTAAATCCATGAATCCGGCCATATATATATATGTTTGTTAGACGTCTTTCTTATTTCTTGACAATTATTATCTTATTAGAAAATGTATGGTCTATAATTGAATTGAAAATTAGTGAGCGAAAAAGAAGGGATCGATGGGGTATGGCATAGATTCTTAAACAACTTGCTTACTTTTAAGATTGCCATGTGGGATCGGAGTAATATAATGCATATATACATGTAATGAAATCTGTATATTTATATAAAAATGCATTAGGTTTGCTATCGTGGTTTATGTATGCAAATAAGTTGTTTTAAATTAAACGTCGTTGTTTGTTTTTATAATTTTTCACCATCTATATTTTTGTCATAGTTTCAACTTTCAACACAAACCAGTCATTTTTATCATCTATTTAAACTTTCTACAGAAATAAAAGGTCCAACTTAGTAGAGATGGATATTTGGTGTTTTTTAAGAGTAGATCAGTAGTGGAATCATTTACGATTTGTAGTTCAATAAATAAACAAATGGTAATTACATGTACCAAACTGTATTTAGTTTGACATAAATTGTTATTTCATATATACGATGAACTTAGAAATCCCCCTTAATATAACAAAATTTTAAAACTTACATATTAATATATTTATGAATCATGCAATTGGTAGAATTTTTTAAGTTTTGACAAATATTAGGTAACGTTTGATATCTATAGTAAATAGTTGAATGAAATTTGTCACTATAACCTACATTATATTAATGTAATATTACATAAGGAACGTGTAACATTAGGTAACGTATTGTTGCAACCCTTTTTAAAGTCTTGTAAAGTTGGCTCAATGGTAAGGGGAGAGCACATTGACCGATAGGTCCTGGGTTTGATTCTTGTCTAGAGCAGTTTTCAGAGACATGGTAATGACGCTCGTCCCGAGCTACTACCCGGCTTCGTGTCCGAGCCAAAAGGGTTTTACGTGGCAAGGCTAATGGTTCCTGCCCGTTTTTCCCTGGAACAGTTGGTTGACGAGTTTCGACTCCAATCAACTTGGCCCGTAAGGAGGGTTGTGGTGAGCCTCCGTTGCGATCGCAGCAACTTTAAATAAAAAAAATTAATATGATGAATCGTATTATCCTAAAAAACATTTTTTAAATATAAATGTTATTTATCATCCACAAAACTTGTTTGGTTTAACTGAAAATAATAAAAAAAAATCTCAATGTTAAACAAAATTATATTAATTTTTAAAAAACGTTTAAAAATTATGTAAAGAATGTACTAAGAAGGAGTTTAATGGTATATACAAATGCAAATTAATCAAAATGTTTTATAATAAATCGATATCAAACAAAAGAGAAATTTAAATGTTTCGCTATGCTGTATATATATTAATAAGTCTGAATACGAAGTGTATTTATAGTTTAGCTAAAAGACCATTAAAAATATTTTAAATGAAAGATAATTAACATATGTTGGTAAGTTTAGAGTATTTTTCTCTTTCAAACTTTGTCAACTCGTCGGGGTCGGATTTTGTTAATTATTTTGTGTCGAAAGAAATTGTATTTAGCATCTTCTGTAACGTGGCCAATTTGAAAATAATTGAAAATAATTGAAATTATATTTAGCATCTTCTGTATTTAGTAACTTCTGTAACGTTACAATTGAAAATAATTATTTCTGAACAAAAAAAAAAGTTGGCCAATTTGAGAATATAACATTTTCTGTAGCGTGCAGTGTTACGTTTTATAAAAGTTAAATAAAAAAAAACCATAGAACTCTTTTTATGAGGGTAATAAGATTCATCAAAATATTTTTTTATTCACTAAGTTTTTCTTTATTAGCTTATTTAACATTATTTTTAATAGAATTTTGTTCATCCAATGAGATTAGAAGAGATAATTGAAGTTTTCAAATCACCCATTTTGGTAAATAATTTTTCCACCTACACTCTTTTGGGAAAAAACTCCAACTTGTTTGGTTGGGTAACATTTTGTTAGTTTTTTTTATTTAATTCAACACATGTCATTCAACAACTGGCTCTTGTGATCAACAAACACCCGTTTAATGTCATAATCCCCTATAAGAGTTGTGATTATAAGAAGATTGGTGTTGAACAATCTCTCTGACCAAAGGGTATAATATGGCTTGTTTCTTTCATACCCATATGTGATCAATATGTCGCTTGATTTCATTTCATGACCCTTATAATCCGCCATGAATCATAGCTAGTTATACTCACGTCCCTACTTCTTTTCGAATTTCGACCCCCTCTTTTTGCAGTTTAGGTGCGACCCGGCCGTCTTGATATCCTTAGCCGTGTGCAGTGTGCTTCAGTTTGAGTATTTTATAATTGCATGCGCTATTTGTCTTCTTAACCGCAAAAAATGTAGGTATTGTAACATTCGTCCTTCCGAAACTCATAGTACACAATGATTTAAACAATTTTATATCTCCTACCAAGGATTCATTTGCAAATTTTATAAGAAATCACAAAATTTAACCATAGGGTGGTTAGAATTACAACCATTGTAACAAAGTGGTAGATCGAGTTGATGTCGTGGATGAAGGAATCGAGAGCTTTCCTCTACAAGTATCCAAACTTCCACACCATGCAATATTTTTGTCTTAATTGGTGCTAGCCATCCAACTCCAAAACCATCAAAATTATTATATAAAAATCATAAAATATTATTGTTAGTTTCTTACAAAGTTTTGTTTCCCGGGTTAATCGATTAATTAGAGGATCATATAAACACAATAGGAATTAACAAAGTTGATTTGTGGGATCCGCACATTTGTGGAAAAAGCCCTTCTCAATACAAAGTCAAACACACAAACAAGGCACATAAACTTGTAATTTTTATTCTATAAATGTTGGTACATATGTGTAGTATTTATACCCACCAAAGTGACAGTTTATTAACAAATTATTAACGAACTAATTGCGGTTAAATGGCCGAAAATAACTACCTAACTACTGCTTGACTTTAGCAGTTTGACTTCTTTAATGTAGGTTGACTTTCTGTTTTTACTTTTGAATTACGTCAAATTATCTTCATTAATCCTTTCCACAAATTTATATGCAATCGATCATATAGGATAAAAACACACGAAAGGGTTTGCAAATCATCTCTAGAGATTGGTGATTTATGCTTGTTATCTCGTCGTGTTTTCCAATTAATCTCTTGAAACTTGAAACCGAGGCTACGAGGGGCTGTCAAATAACCTTAGAATCTGCCTAAAGATGGCAGAAAAATAATAGCAAAAGTCAAGAGAAAAAAACACATGTAACCTCTATTTACAGACAATTGATTGCATCCTCTTGCGATAGTTGGTTTTGCAACCGATCGCCACAGTAGGTATGCAATTTTCTTCTTCACGATTTTTATTTTACCTTGTTTTATTGGTCTATGTAATTGCGAGATCAATTTTCTATCTGTGTTTTGTATGATCAATCGTGGTGAACATATATGTCATCTATGTGTTTGTGTAAATGTCTCTTTCAGTTTTCTTCCTTTTTCCACCAGAATTTTGCTAGAGTTTTGCATTTGATCATACCCTTTCTATTCTTCAAGTTGAATACAATCAACTTTTAAACTTTTGAACCTCACTGATATTATTGGTGTCTTATAGTAGAATAAAAATTATAAATTATATCCATGTACTCTATATAAGATTGTGAATGAAATTTTATAATTTATGTGTTACTGCTTCATGGCATATGATGCTTCCAGTTAGTTCTTTTCAGCATCCTAGGGGTATTCTATAATTATATTGTTCTGGATAATTCAATCTCTTTTCTTAAGTTTACAAACACAATATATGTGTTTCATTTGAAGAAGTATATTTTTTAAGAACGGACATTAGTCATATTGAGATCCAAATATATTTCTTAAAATGATTCACTTTCAAAAATGAGTTATTGAATGATGAGAATTTGTGGCAGTAATCCAGTAACAATGACTATGTGAATTTAAATTTTTGTGTTTTGTAGTTTAAAAATACAGTGAAATTTAAGATAAATAATAATAACTTTCATTACTTCTAAGTATATTATTTGTTTTATATATTTGTTATTCAATTTGGAATTTGTTGGCAATACAATGACTAGCAATACCTAATATTCTTTGCTTCTATCAACAATCAACATGACAAGTAAATTTATAAGTTTTTAATAAGAAATTTGTACTTGGAGCATTATCATACTCTTAATGCTTTGTTGTGAACTGAGCTTTGTAAACCTCTTGACAGAAATTGATAGGTTTTGTAATTGCCTCAAAATAACATTTACATACAAGGTATCTCATCAGAAAAATCATTTCATATTTCTTATGAGCATTATTATAAATAATTCGTAATTTCGAAAAGCTGTTTTCGCTATCGTTCCCATTGTCTTCGTCATTTCACGAAGAACGAACTTTTGAATCTTTCCGGTTGACGTTTTCGGCAATTCTTCCTTAAAAACCACCGTTTTCGGCACCATATATCCCGGCAACTTACCTCTACAATACCCCGTCACGTCTTTTTCAGTCACCTTCCCAACCATCTCCGCCTTCAAACTCACAAACGCGCACGGCATTTCCCCCCAAAACTCATCGTCCCTCGCCACAACCGCCGCCTCATTCACCGCTGCGTGCGTGTACAAAACCGACTCCACCTCGACACCACTAATATTCTCGCCCCCGCTAATAATCACATCCTTCGATCGGTCCTTAATCTCCAAATACCCATCCGGATACATCACCGCCACATCACCCGTGTAGAACCACCCGTTATCTTTCATACATTTAGCGGTCTCAACCCGATCTTTTAAATAACCCAACATAAGACTCGACCCACGTAACACGACCTCACCCAGAGTCAACCCGTCCCGAGTCACCCTGAGTCCTGACTCGGGATCCACCACATCCACGTCAGTAAATCCAACCGTTCTCACTCCTTGCCGTGCTTTTAATCTCGCTTTTTCAGTCGCTGGCAACCGGTTCCACTTCTTCTTCCAAGCGCACGTGACCACCAACCCACCGGTTTCCGTCAACCCATACCCGTGGCTGATGTCAAACCCGATCGACTCAGCCCGATTCAGCACCGCCGCCGGCGGAGGAGATCCGGCGGTCATGATCTTCACCGGATTCTTTAAACCCTTCACATCCGGTGCATTCCATAACATGTTGACCACACATATGTGTAACCCCATGTTTGTCGATCAGGTCGTAGATGACACCGGCGTCGAATTTGCGTAAACACACGTTTGTGGCTCCGACCGCCGCGGTTCCCCACGTGTAACTCCACCCGTTCGAGTGAAACATCGGCAGGGTCCATAAGTAAACCGGTTGTTTGGGTACGGACCACTCGATTAGCGAGTCGACGGCGGTGAGAAACACCCCACGGTGGCAGTGAACCACCCCCTTTGGAGCCGACGTCGTGCCGGAGGTGTAGTTCAATGTGATCGGATCCCATTCCGACACCGGTCTAATCCAATCAAACCCCTGGTCACCGTTTTCCACCATACTTTCATAACTACATTTGAATGAGTTGGAACTTACTATAGATTTGACCGGAGATCCTTCGTCGGTGATGAGTACCAGCATCGGCTTATGGATATTTGGGGAAAACATAGAAAGTGCGTCAATGATTAAAGAAATTGAGTGATGATCGACGAAAACGAGCTTGGATTCGCTGTGGGTGAGGATGACGGAGACGGTACGAGCATCGAGTCGAGTGTTGATCGAGTTAATGACAGCTCCG